>VFFE01006793.1:95801-112396 GCA_008921705.1 Burhinus oedicnemus | reverse complement strand
AAAAAAAAAAAAAAAAAAAAAAAAAAAAAAAAGTAGTAGAACCAGCCAGCACCACTTTGTTTTCCATGTTTTCTTTTCTCTGTAAGGGATTAGTTGTAGTAACAGATTTCATGTGCCAGAAAGTGGGTGAACATTAACTATTTTGTCATGCACTGATCCTTCCCACAGCCCTGCAAAATTTGAAATGCAGGAATGGTTATTCATTAACATTTCTTTGTGTCTACAGGAAGTGCATTTACTATGTAAACATGTTTTATATAGAACATACAGCTGTTTTGAACGAGCACTCAATGAAACATAAGAGTACAGTGCCTACACTGCCACTTCAGAAATTCTGAGATACCACAGCATTGTGTTTTGGAAGAGCTAACACACAAAGGATTTGCCTGGAAAAACGAATGGTCTTTCCTTTCATTTGTTTGACTGTTTTGTATCTGAAATGTCTGGACACTGAACTATTGACGTACGGTCAATATTTAGAAGTGCAGTGGGTGGGGGTGTGTTTCTGAAGTTCCTTATGCTGATTTTAGTAGAGATTCCATTAGAGAAGGAAAATTCAAGCACCATCAGTGTAGTCCATTTTTAAAAGACTGTGGAGTATATTGCCACCAGAAAAAAACTTACAGCATGGAGGAAATGTGCCTAGAATAGCCAGAAGAATCACAGGCCTCTTGTCCTGAGAATGTCAGTCTCAAATCTGGGAGGAACTTTACTAGTAATGCTACTGCCTTGTGTAATACGTGGAATTGTGTCCGATACGCTTCTCTGCAAGCAACTGCACTAGCTAAACTCCACCTTGAATGCATTTTGTGGAGAGGGACATTTTGTGAAAACGTGGGGAACATTTCTGCTCGCCAGAAACAGCAGTCAGGGTGTTTTGGCTGGGCTGTTGCCTCTAGGTGACTGAAGCTGTTTTGCCCCTTCAGAGCTGTAGCATGGGGCATTTACCAAAGTATTCCTCAAACAGGTTGTATGCTGTAGGCTGTCCCATGTAAAGTTTACCATTCCTAAGGACCACAGGACTGTCTAGCATAGGTGTGCAGTGGAGAAGGGCTATGGCTATGTACAGCATACCAAGTCCTTAGACAGCTCTCCACTGCACAAGGGGGTAGATACTGAGGTACCCAAGTCAGTCGGCATTCGGACCATGGGCTGGTATACTGTGGTTTTGTGTTTGACCTTTAGCTGAGATAATCCTTGCTCAGAAAAGCCTGAGAAGGGGGTCTTGGTTGTCTAACCAGTCCTGTGTGCACCTTCTAGATGTAACTTTATTAAACGTTAAGGAAGGGGAGGGTTTCTAATCGTTTTAATGGGTAAATAATAATACTCTTAAACTGGCAGGATAGTACTATGATAGATGATGACAATTAGATGAGCTCATAAATTTGGGACCAATGGTGTCTGTGCAAAAGTGGAAGGTTAATTCTACGCAGTTGGTAAAGAAAAAGTAACCAAAAAATAAAAAAAAGGTGCAGTTGACCCTTCAGGATATAATGCACTTATGTCAACATGGACTCTGCCCAAACATTGTTCTGCTGTGGAAGCAGCTGGATGCCCTGCCCTCTAGTTTATATAGCACCAAAGGGAGGGGGTAAGGAGAGATGAGGTGAGGGAAGAGGGAGGGGAAAAAGGCAGGAGGGAAGAAAAAGCAAACCCAGCTCATCTCTTCAACACCACACTCTGAACTGAAAATGTCCGGCGGCTGGCCCTCTCAGCACTTCTTTCTTGATATTTAGGGACCTGCATCAACAGAGAAAGAGTGTCTACCTCAAAGTCAAAGGCATTGTTACAAGGAAGCAATTTTTCTCCTTCCTTTAAAATATTTTTCTTTGGGAGGGTAGGCGGAGATGGGGAAAGTGGGACAGGGGAGAGTGTAATAGCTATTTCTGTCTGGCCTGTTATATTCAAGGTCTAATTTATAGTATTCCGTGTAGCATGATGGTGTCATTTTAATGGTGTATTAACAGTGAAGTCTGGAATATTTATTTGGCTGAAAAATGCATCTGATACTAAATACATCTCTGGGGAGATGGCTGTGGGATGATTACAGAACTGATGGCCATCAAATTGATAGCATTTCTCTGTCCTCCTGAGTATTCTGCTGTAAAAGTGGGACAGGGCATTTTCTGGGTAAGAATAATGGTCTCTGTGCTATCCTCAGGGGCAGATGTGGCCTAGCACCTGCGCTCTGAATCCAGGATAGACAGAGCTGCTACACAATTATCTTCCAGTTTGCTGTTAATTTCTGTTCAGATTAATCGGCAGTTGCTTGACATGAGGAATCACATTGTGAGCTTTAAAGCTTTACCACACACCATTGTTGTTTATTTATTAACAACCTATTACTCATGCTAGAAATACTGGCTAGTTTAACCTGATTTGTAATCTTCCTTCCTTTTTTTTTTTTTTTTTTTTTGGCTGAAGTCTCCCATGTGATTTGCATATGTATACAGCTAGGGAGGGGTTTATTGTTGCATTGATTTGGGGTTTTTTTGGTTGACTATCTACACCAGGTAATATGAGATCGTGCCCAATAGAGATACTTAGCATCCCTTACTTTAAACCCGGTTAATGTACTGAAGAGAGAGAGACATTACCTGTCTCAAGAGAGGGACCTGAGCAGTACAACTGCATTTTGTTTATTATTTGCACTGTGGCTGTGACTGGATGTCCTGAGTGAGATTATAAATCATCTGAACTGAACTGGATTTCTCAGTTTCATTGTCTGATGCTATATACAGATCAGGAGTGAGCAACCACCTCTGCAAATACGTGTACTTCATTCACAGAGATTAATTCAACATGGACTGTGTCAAAGCAATGCTATGGATATTTTGATACTTTATTTTCATTGACGTTCAAGGAAGGTGCAGTCCTGTCAGTGGGAAAGACAGGACGCATGATGGAAGGAGCCCTGCATCCCTGCATCTGCAGCACAATAATCTATAGCTGTGGCTTCTGCAGGCTCATAGGAAACAGGGTGTGAGCGCAAGTGCACTGGTCATGTACGTCGGTGGATCTGTGACGATGAGGATTCACTTGCCAACACCCTTGCTGGATGGCAGGGATTGCAGCTGTTAGCAATCAAGAGGAAGTCCTTTTGACTTTTACAGACTGGCCTAATATAAGTTCTATTTATTCAGGTGTTTTTATCCAAATTTTCCAAAGATCCTGAGTTTGACCTTTGTATTTGTAGTTTCCTCTCCAATTAGTGAAAAGCATTTAGAAATGTCAAGGATGGGACTAGAAGGGGCCTCCTAGGTGCTGTATGCTGCTGTTACAGCCAACCAGATTGCACACTTTTTCAGCTGTATCAAATACTAGAAATAATTTGTCTCTCCTACTCTTCTGTTTGCTGTACTGCTGTATCAGAACCTTGCTCAGATTGCTTAGAAACCCTCTTCTGGTATCCATTTCTTTTCACAGCCCATTCATATTCATTTGTTCTTGTGCCAGTATTGTCCCCTTGTTGGGTAGCTCTTCTTTCTATCTGATGTTTACACATCACTTCAATGTATTTATAAGGAACCACATCCTTTCTCAGTCTTCATATTGTAGGCTAAACAAGCTAAACCTCATAAAACAGATTCGTTATTTCCTGGATATACCCAGTAGCCTTTCCCTGCACCTGTTCTGGTTTCAGTTCCTCATCCATGGGACCAGTCTTGCAGAGGAGGTTGCACCGCCATCTAGCATAATGGCAGAAATATCTGCCTGCCTGCACTGGCTTTACTTCACATGCTACACACTAGGACCATATCTACCTTTGCAACATCTCTTGTTGACGGGTCCTGGTTGTTCTATGATCATCTAATAAATAAACGTCTTTTTCCTCTTGGTCTTCCTTAAGCAGGCATGCAGGTTTTGGTTTTTTTGCTCTGGAACAATGCCATGGTCTTGTTTACATCTCCCTTGCCCCTTCCTCACTTGAAATATTTGTTAAAAATATTGCCACTGATGTTACAGATTCCCATGATGCCTTTTTTTTCAGGCTCCTACTCAGTCCCTTTCTTAGTTTACAGCTTTTTAGGGCGCGGTGGCTTCCATCTCCACAGCTTCCTTCCATTTAGCCATCCTACCTTTGCTTCCAACTTTTACATTGCCCTCCCTGACAAGGCCTGGTGGTGAAGCTTTCATATGGATTTCAGGTCATGCTAGAACATTTGTGGTGTCTTTAACTTCCAAAGAGCTTCAATTTTCTGTGATTTTCATTGTATTTAATCATGGAATCATGGAATTTTCAGAGTTGGAAGGGACTTCTAGAGATCATCTTGTCCAACTCCCCTGCTGATGCAGGAATGCCTACAGCACATTACTCAGGACTGCATTCAGGCGGGTCTTGAAAATCTCCAGAGAAGGGAACTCCACAACCTCCCTGGGCAGCCTGTGCCAGTGCTCTGTCACCCTCACCGTAAAGAAGTTTTTTCTTACGTTTGAAAGGAACTTCCTATGGTCCAACTTGTGCCTGTTGCCCCTCGTTCTGTCACTGGGAACCACTGAAAAGAGTCTGGCTCCATCCTCCTTCAGCCCACCCTTTAGATACCTATAAGCAAGAATAAGGTCTCCCCTCAGCCTTCTCTTCTCCAGGCTAAAGAGTCCCAGCTCTCTCAGCCTATCCTTAATGCCTCAATTTTTTTTACTTTGTTTTGTTGAGTAAGGTGGAGGTCAGAACAACTGGAATAATTTTGACTTTGGTGGCACACTTTCTCATCCCTAATGTTACTTCTTCAGAGGCCAATCCCAATTTCCAGTATTTTTGTGATCTTTGCTAAATTTGGTACACTTTTCAAGGTGATCATTCATCCATATGGGTTTGATGCCCCTCTTCGGCCAGAAGTTAGACATTTCACACAAATTTTGTCTTGAAGACATTCCAGGTTTCTTCTGAAATCCAGGTCAATGAGATTTTCAACCCAGTTCTCTACACTAGCTCATCCCATTAAATTCTCAAATTTAATTAAATTCCCAAATTTAATTCCCATCACTTTATCTCGTAGGACATAAGTACAACTGAGAAGCTTGTGTTGCTTTTATATCATAGAATCGTAGAATGGTTTGGGTTGGAAGGGACCTTTAAAGGTCAGCTAGTCCAGCCTCCCCTGCAATGAGCAAGAACGTCTTCAACTAGATCAGGTTGCTCAGAGCCCCATCCAACGTGACCTTGAATGTTTCCAGGGATGGGGCATCTACCACCTCTCTGGGCAACCTGTTCCAGTGTCTCACCACCCTCAGAGTAAAGAATTTCTTCCTAGTATCTAATCTAAATCTACCCTCTTTCAGTTTAAACCGTTAGTCCTCGTCCTATCGCTACACTCCCTGATAAAGAGTCCTTCCCCATCTTTCCTGTAGGCCCCCTTTAGGTACTGGAAGGCTGCTATAAGGTCTCCCCGGAGCTTTCTCTTCTCCAGGCTGAACAACCCCAACTCTCTCAGCCTGTCTTTGTAGGAGAGGTGCTGCAGCCCTCTGATCATCTTTGTACTCACTCCAACAGGTCCATGTCCTTCTTATGTTGGGGGCTCCAGAGCTGGATGTGGTACTCCACGAGGGGTCTAATGAGAGCAGAATCACCTTCCCTGACCTGCTGTAAAAGCCTCTAAAGTGTGTTTGATTTTAGCCCAGCACCCTTCTCACAGGTAAGGTGAATGGGTAATGGAGCTCGTCTGCTGCTGTCGTGCCCTGAGTGGGGCAGGCGTTCCCACACGAGTGAGGATGTGCAGATGCAGGGCTGGGTCCTCATTCAAAGAGGGACGGACACCCACCCTTGTCTCTGTCTCACTCCTGCAGCGGCATGTTTGAACAAGAAACAATAACACGCTCGGTAATGGCGCGAGTAAAGTTTTACAAGGCGAGCAGGTGTGCCTGCTTGAAAGATAAACTCTTCCCCATGCGACGATAAGATAAATGATCCAAATCTTGTGATTTAGTTAATGTTTCTGTCTTTAGCCCGCTGTGTACACAGCACCCTGCTGGATAAGCTGCCCAGAACTGTGTGCCTCTGTATGCACAGAGCTATAATAGGCAGCAATATCATTCTCTCACCTGGTGTCCTTAACTAAACAGCCTTTAATCATTATACATCATTAATATGTGTTCCTTATTGTACAGTGCAGTAGCTACCTTGCATTAAAAAAAGGCCAGTGGCAACATTAAAAAGAAAAGGCCAGTGCCAACATTAAATAACATCATTGGCTGTGACGGGAGGATCTTGTTTCACTGCCATTTCAGGTTGTCACGTTTCTCTGGAGCAGTATTTAAATTATGTCTGAATTTAAGCAAATGTTTTTTGTTCAGTTGCCTTGAGAATTAGAGTTAATCCATCTTTTTCACCAAGGGAAAATTCCTCCAGAGGCATCTTGCTCTTGTTTCACTGCTTATTGATTATCACTCCCAGTTTGCACGTTACTGGCTGTGCCGTTCCAGCTGCATTTGAATGAGCAAAAGAAAAGCCAGCTGGTGCTCTGTTGTTCTGATTTTTATATCAGCATTTTGGTTTCAAAGACATTTATCTAATCTTATTAACTGGCTTTACCAAGAGGATTTCCTCACAGACTTAACTGAGAGAAAACAAATAGGCAGCGAGGAGGGGGTGGTTGGTGGAGGACATCTTCTGTTACTCTACACAGAAGCACATTCTTACCTACTGGGAGAAAAAATAAATCAGGTTTGCCATTGACTCAAATGCTGGCACATCCCGACTAAGGCAAAGCTCCTGAATTTCCCTCATGTGAATGGCCTGTAAGAAGGCAGTGCGGTGGGCATTTTCCTTCCACGCGGGTGCAGAGGGGAAGGCCAAAGGCACAACCTGCTGCAGAGGGAAAGGCGGGCAGTGGGCCCATGCCTGCACTGAGGAAAATGCAGCCAGGGGTCTGGGGGCTGCGGCCATGTCCCTGGCACGTCTCCGCACTCCTTTTCTAGTGAGGGCTTGCTTGTTATGTGTGGGTTTTTTGCATGTGACAAAGAGCCACACGTACAGCCAGAGTGCAAAAATGGAACAGATTTGGGGAATTTAGTTCAAATGGTGCCTACACATTTGGGATCTCTGAGGTTGAGGGTAGCAAGTGCGCAGCCTAAGGTCCAATATCCCAATGAGACACATACACAGGTCACAATATTCATAAATTCAGTCTTGTTTGACATAATGTACAAGCTAACATGTCACATGAATGTGCAAGCATGTGTATTTTGTTATAGGGTTCCTTAGAAATAATTGCAGTAAAACAGGATTTCTGCTACAAACAAAGAATTTTATCTTTAATTGGTCCTTTGTTAATTTAGCAACTCAACTTCACCAAATGGGCTGATTATCCAATTACGATTTAAAGAAACTTACAGCAAGGAGTACTGCCTAAAGAGAGATGACTCAGCAATAGGAAAAGAGAACAAGTGTGTGAGTGAAGGAGAGCTTCACTTTCTCCTCACTTTACTCATATGAGAATTATACCTGTCCTTGTGTTTTGTAATGGCTGTAGTCAAGTTCCCTGGTGTTGAGTGTGGACTTACTCGCTTTTCTTCCCTTCTTCTTCTCTTCTACTTCTCTCTCCCTCCGTTACTGTATGCAACCCCATAGTTACATGAAAACCTTACATTCATTCTCAAGGAATCTTTTTAGATTTACATGTGTTAGCAATGAGGGGCTCTTAACTTAAAAGCTCTGTTTGGGGTAGCACTGGCAGAGAATGAAGGATGGCTGTTAGTCATGGGCTGAGTCAGGGGAGTCGTAGGTGGCTGCTTCTCCTGGGGACAAAAGGAGGTTCCAGGGAGCCATTGCCTTGGAAATCCCACCCAGAGCAAGATCATCAAGAGCTACTGGCTCTTCCTAGCTCTCTCTAGGTGCTAGGAATTGTCCACAGAGCAGACTGTATTATCATGGCTGGAGGAATAGCTGCAAAATATATGAGAGGGTGAATTTAAAATAATGCTCTGAATCAGCTCCTTAAATGGATGCCTTTATTTGTCACAAAGCACCTTTTGGTCACTGCACTTAACCCGCCTCCAGAACTGGCTAAATGTAGGCAGCACTCGGTAGAAAATGAGTGTGTCCAAGCTAGAAGTTAGTAAGAGCAGCCACTCTGGGCTATTTCCCTGTTGCAGCCATGTTCTGAGATCAGACTAGCTTCTTGGTTCTCCAAGTCTTGTATTGCGCACCCAAAGTGGAATATTTATTTATTGTGTGAACAGATTTGTTTCCTTCTCTATTCTAATTTAAAACACATTCAATCAAGCAGGGGCCCTTTGAAAATCTGGATTTTTTTTTATTTTATGGCTTAATAGGGCCATCTGAACTGCCTAACTTCTACCATAATTAAATTGCACATATTGTGCCACCTGCAACGTTAAAACTAATTTTTCACCACTGATAAAAATAGATATAAATATACATTATATGTATAAAAGTCATACCCGCTTATTGGAGATTGACGCTCGTGATAAAGATTTCCCATTTCAAATTGTACTCTCAGAACTATCAGTTAATTTTTAATAAGTTTAATCTAAGGGCTTTTATCTTGTAATGTCCTAGTTTCTTAATTAAAATGCCATATGGTACCAGGTGAAATGCTTTGTGGAAGAAATCTAAATCTCCTGTGTCATTATTTTGCCCTTATTAATCAAATGTGTAGTTTAACAGCTGTTGAGCATCCTCTGTACAATACTTTTTCTACATTTCATCATGGCAAAGTACCCTCCGTCAGGCTTGAAACAACTATGGGAGTCAGAGCTTAGGAGGAGTTTTGTAGCTTTGTACGCCAGACCTATTTCTGTTCTGACTTTTTATGCATGTTTAATCAATTTTGTGCAAGTATCCAACCATGGTGGGTGTAATCCATGCTCTCTGTTCTATGTAGAGGATTCATTCAAAGTTTGCCAGTCACTTGGGAAACAACCGTAAGATGACTCCACTATCAACATTTGGCAGGGATCTGCCTGCATAGTAGTTTGGAAGAAGCACAAATTCGTGACTCTTTTTTTCCCCATGAAATATTATACAAAATGATGACTTGGTGTAGATGAATGCTTATGCACACCTCCACAGCTGTGATGTAAGCATCTGATTTAATGAATTGTTTTAACTAGTTCAGGTTCTGTGGACTTGACTGTATACCTAGACCACATGTTTCATCTCATCTAGCAAAGAAGTAAATGCCAGAAAAATCTACCTTTGGTTCCAACTTAAATACCAAGTGTTGACTTCCTTCTGAAATGGACTACTTCTATGAATTTCTCTCTAGGCTGTGGATATTTACAGTGCCTTTCCTTTTCTTGAATATCTGCGTCTTAGAGAGACTCAAAGCCAACCTAGTTTTGCATGTGTGTATTCCCTCCCTTTTTCTTCCCTTGTTCCCAACCCTTCTGCCAAGCAGATATCCCGGGATCATGGGCTGTGGTCTCCACCGGAGGGAGCTAGAGGATGAGCTGGCTCCCACCCATCAGCAGCATCGTCCCTCCCCTGGGGCTGGGCTGGTGGAACAAGCCCTTCACCCCACCATCCATCCTTCCTTTGAAAATTTGGTTACTGCGTTTGTGGGGAAGACAAAAAACTGAAAACCAGCTGGCCAAAGAACATATGTTGTTGGGTCAAATATTAATGAACAAGGACAGTAAGTCTTCCCAGATTTTTTCTTGGCTGTACCTCCCATTGCTTCTCTTCTCTGTATCTCCATAGAGATTTTCTTCGTCATTTAACCTATTTTTTGATGCCATGTAAATCATTGTCCTGTCTCCTGCAGTTACTCCTTTGAAGTGCCATCGTGTTGTGAGAGGCTGAGGACAACCATTTGCCACAGGGTGAGATGAGAGCTATCGCATACAGATGGGTTAAGAGATGCTCAGTCGGCACCTGCCCTTGAGATAGTACCATTCTTATTTCTTAGGTTATAAAATCTTTCAGCTGTAAAGCAGAAGCTGCAACTCTAAGGTGTTTGTTGCAGCCAGTTTATCCAGCTGCCCACAGGTGATGGTTTTATACTCAAAGAGAAGTGGCTGTTGACTGTTACTTCTCTATATAACTCTTGTCCACCATTACTGTGCTATCTGAGCATGGCTACCACCCTGCATGAGCACTGAGAAATTTGGGCCTGTTTTAGTGAAGTATTTGCCTCCTGCTCTGTATTCCCCAGCAGGTGGAAAACTACAGATCCAACTTTCCTGGAGAAAACATGTAACAACAAGCGGCAGAATTTTGCATACTAAGGGTTCATAATTTCTGCCAATGACGGGTCACCTGAACTTGGCTTTACAGGCCACTGAATAATGATACAAGGTTTATGTGCGAGGACTCGCCTGAAACACAAGTGCATTGTGGATGCTTCTGGTTTCTGACTTGGAGTATGGTGGTGCATTTGTGGCCTTCTCTTCCATGAAGAAAGGAACTGCAATAGTTTACGTATGTGCACTCATAATTTGTAAGAAACCCAGATGTTAAAACACTTGCATATCCCTGCATAAATAAATAGCAAATAAGACCAAGGTTTCTGAATTTAGGATGCCTTTTTAGTGCATGTTCTCAAAGGATTTTTCTTTTCTGTGTACAAAGCGCAGTTTCTTTTGAAAAAAGAAAATCAACATGCACCATAAATGACAACTTGTTATGGATGTAAATATTAATTATACATTGAAATTCTGGAACTGTTTTTACTAGAAGCTTGTTAGCTTGTTAATTATCATAATTATCATACAAGGGGAAAGGGAAGAGAGAGAGGGAGACTGATTAGTGTTGGTAATTTGCCTCGTCCTTTCTGTGCTGTTGCCTTTTTTTTTTTCATTTTGGGAAAATTAATTCTGTGAAATTATCACTAGGGTGCTGTGTGCTCCAGGACACGTCTGTACGATGCAGCATTGTTCTGGCAGAATGCAGACCTAATTCGTGCTTGGCACCTTTCCTGTCCCTCTCCTCCTTGCCATATTTGAGTCTGCCACTCTTGGGCAACGCCATATCGTGAATGATTCTTCCCTCAAAATAAAACAGAAGTAAAAATAGGGGCAGACACACAGCGCTCCTGAAACTTCAGGCAAATATAGGCTGACAAACGAATAAAGGAAAATGGTGGTGTTTTAATTACAATAGAACAGAGGGAAATTACCCCTAGGAGGCATAGAGCTGTTAGTGGATACCACTGGGAACCACAGCTATCCTTAGTGTTTTGCAGTGGTCTGAGCAAAAGATTCCTCCTCTTGCTGACCTTAATGGGCTCTTGCTTTCTCTGCTTGCACCTATGTGGGTGGCACAGCCCTGGGTCCTGAGAGAGGAGGGGAAAAAAAAAAAGTCCCATATAAGATTTGCTCATAGAAGAGTTTTAATTAACTCTGAGATAGGAAACAAAAAGTGGGTTTAAATACCTATTTTTCATCATGGTAAAATTTTGCCTTTTGGGTTATTTAAGCTTCCATACTGCCTTTTGGGTTGCTCAGGATATTCAGGAAAGATCTGGAAAAAGGTGGCCATGAATCCACCAAATCTGCAAAGAATACAGAATTAGTCAAATTCTGAAAAGGCTGTGAGAAACTTCAGAGGCACCTAATCCAACTAGATGAATGGATGACACGGTGTCAAACAAAGTTCAGCTCTGTTCAGACAAAGTGTTGCACACTGAAGGGGAGAAAAAATGGATGTGCTTATATGCCTTACAGGGCTCTCAATTACCTGCAATGGCTTGGGAAAGGCAGCTGAGTGTCACTGTGGATGGCTCAGTGATCATTTGGATGCAGAGCACAGCTTTAATTTATTGGTCAGGCGAGATGTTAGGCTGCAAAAGGAATAGGATAGAGAATAATGCGTAAAATACAAGCAATTAATAATGTAAGTCGATGATGCATTCACATTTGGAATAACATATGCAGGACTGGTCACCCAATACTCCCAAGTTTCACAAGAAGCCTGCACCAAAGCATGAGAGAGTTCAGAGAAAGGCGACAGGAATGGAAAAGGACATGTGAAATCTCTCACGTGAGAACAGACTGAAAAGACTGGACAGATTATCTTTATAAAAGGTGAAAAAGAGGTGATATTATATAAATACTGTAAAGGCTGTGATATACAGCTAGCAAATAGAAAGTCTTTTTGGCCGGTGTTACAATTCAGGAGCAAGAAAGAAATGAGTGAATTGAAAAAGTAGCTGTTTCAGAGCTGATTAAGAACAGAAAACATTTTGCATGGGTATCATTGGCCTTGATGCCACCAGACAGCCTGGAGCAGCAAGTGGTTTGGCATGATAGGAGTGGCCTTGCACAGCAAATGGCTGGTGCTGGGGTCTCACCATCCGTGCTATGTGCTCTGGGGGCTTTTACACCGGACTAGACCTACTCTGATCCCACAGACCAAACATCCATCAGCAGCAACTTGTGTTTCATGCTCCTTGGGTGCGTACTGTGTTTCATTTTCATCTGATGCAAATGCACCAGATAGAAGTGAACACTCTACACTGGGAATCAAAGCATGGTACATGGGGACTACGGGGAGAAACGATTCAAAAGCACACCTCAGATCCAAACTCAGATGTTAATGTAAGTGTATCTTTTGAGCCAAGAACACACTACAACCCAAAGTGGGGCTTGACATTTATACTGTAAAAAGAATATCAGAATTATACTAAAGAAACTTGGAAGCTGATAGCTACTTTATGTTACTTTATTTTAATTTTATGCTCTTTTTAGTTTTCATTAAGTGACAAGGAGGATGTAATATTTTGGGTTAAGGACCAAGGAAGACACTTATGATAGAATCCTCTGATGTCTCTTCAAATCCAGTCAATTATGGCATGAAATGAAATATTTAAGTGTGTTTAATACAAACTATTTAATAAGCTTGTGCATGGTTAACATGCATTTATTTAGAGAAATTCCTAGGGTGCTTCTTACGCTGCTGTTTCTTTGTTGCCCTTGTCCACAGAGCAGACTCTGGAGTGTCCTTTGAAGCAAAAGCAGTCATATATTGCACTAAATCCAACAGCTTTTTTTTTTTTTAAATTATTTTGCCGTTTTCAGGTTGTCAGAGATATTCACGTCTTTCACAGAACAACTAAAGCCAGGCTGAGGAGAGGAGTGGGCTATATGAACACGTAGGGTCTGAGGTGATTGCTGCCACCTGATCTAGTCCATCAAGACACACACCAGTAAATGTTGCTAGAGTGGGAGCAATGTCAGGCACCGAATACCCACAGCACAACAGGCACCTCAGTATCTGCACCATAGGTGGCTCTCTAACACATTCGAAGACAGGTTCATGTTTTGAGGAGAACTGATTGCATTTCAGTTAACCTCACAAGCTCATTCAGTGACAGGTCTCCTGACCTTAGACTTATTAAACTGGAGGTAAGTAGTGCTGTTCTTAATATAAATGGTGTCAATTTGTTCCTTATTTAGATTTTGCCTAAATAATACTCTGAAGCCATCTACCAACTATCAGCTATCAACCATTCAATGGGACCAGGAGGGACAAGAAGTGTCTCAGCTCTGGTAGCCAAGCCAGCACAGTAATTCAGGTGACAAGAAGTCTTGTTGGGGGGGTTTAGACCCGCGTTAGGACTCTGCCAGGAAACAAAAGGTTTCCAGTTACTGAAGAGGGCCTGAGACCTCCTGTGCTGGGCTCAGCTGGGCAGTGCGTGGGGACAAGGGGACAGAAGGGAGACATGTCTGTGCCCAAGCTGCTGGGCAGTAGCCAGCCCAACAGTGTGCCAGCGTTTGTGTGGCGGTGGTGAGGGGACACATTTTCCTTCATGTATCTGCCCCCGCACTGACACTGAACGCAGCGGTAGGAGTGCGTGCACAGGGCAACCCCGCAGCTGCGGTGCGGTGCTGTGAGCATCCTGAGAGCCCCCCTGGCAAACCCCAACCCCACAGAGACATCCAGGGACCCCTGCCCTTCCTGCCCTAACATCACACCCAAGATGATTTTTGGTCGTTGCAGCCTCTGCCCACATCTTTGAAACCCATCAGGAAAGAGTCAGTGTGGCTCTGCTGTACCTGTTTCTGGTAAAGGTTTCAAAAAAATGGGGAAGGTGTAATGGCACAGTTTTTGAATGGGTGAGCTACCACGGTCTGTTCTGACTCGAGAGAGGAAAAAAGAGAGAGGGAGGTTTAGGCAATAGTATTTTAACCAGCATTCATTTCTCCTTGCCTGCAGGCTGACTCCCCCACAGCTGTGATGCTATGGATATCCATCCTACTCTCCCTAGACCTTCCAAGCAGCAGTTTTCATGTCTTCATATACCTTTCTCTCCTGCATTCAGCACAGGCAGAAGCTGAGAGTGTTAGGGGTGGAGGGGAAGGTGACTTTTGGGAGATCAGGATCAAATGAAAGAAAAGAGGAAATGCAAGAGGGAAGACAGGGAATGTAAAAGAAAGATAATTTGGCATACACCAGCATGGTGACATCAGTGAATGTAGCCCAGTCAGGGAAACATAGGGACTCTCTATTACCAGTGTGAATAACAGAAAGCAACCCAGCCCAGTCAGCTGTAAGGTCAGGGAGGGCAAGTGAAGACCACTGGACTGTTCAGTCTCCGGTGGGTCTCAGAGGTTCGCCCACAGCCCCTTCCTGCAGCCGGTTCATCCCAACAAAAGGTTTTGGGAAATTGCCCTGTGGAGACCGCAGTGTGACATCTGGAAGATGCACCTATCTCTGGAGGGGAGTAGCTCTGCTATAATTATTCATGTCTGATAATTAACCAGGATGTAATTAGATATAATCACCCTGACAACAGTGTGCACCTTTTTCAACAGACAAGGAGGAGGCCTTGTTGTCCACCTGTGTCTGATCAAAAGGGATAATAGAGGAGCAAGCCATTAGCGTGCACGTGGTAAGAGAGCTGGGCCAGTGCTCCCATTGAAGGCCTGATAAGTGATACAGCCGGGCATGGGAGAAAATAATTAATTCATGATATTTTTTTAAACTGTCTTTGCCATTGTGATCTCAGTTGTCAGTAGCCAACCTGTTTGAATAATGCTGCATTAAAAAAAAAAAAAAATCAAGCCAGGGCAACTAAAAGAGAAGAGAAACATTTTCTACACTATCAGCAGGGTTCAGTGAAATTATTGCATCCCTTTGTTGCAGCAAACAACAAGGGAACAGCTGAAATGTTTTGTATCCATCTGTGCATGGCACCTACCCAAAACCTGCTTAACACAAATGTGCCGAGGCCCACAAGGGCCCTGTCCTCTGCTCACCCGGGAGGACCAGGGTTGTGCATGGAAATCCCCCGTCCACGGAAGACAGGCTTAAAAACGTGAGCGGGGAGTGTCTGGTGCCTGCCCAAGCTTTGCTCCGGGGGCAGCTGAGATCCCTTTGCTTTAGCCCTGGGGCAGCTGCATGCAGAAAAGAGCAGCAGCAGGGCCATGGAGCCTTGTCAGGGATGCCTCAACACTCCAGGCTGCTTTAATTGAATCACCAAGAGCAGTCGCTTCCCCGTGTGCCGCCGACGGCAGCCCTTAGCCCTCGCCCGCTGTCACGGCCGTGCCACCTCCCCCAGGGCAGAAACACGCAGCTTGCCCCCTTCCCCATGAATGGTGTCCATCAGGCTCCACTGCAGGGCAAAAAATGGGACACTTGTGGTCACATGCAAAGGGGATGCCCAGACACCAAAAAGAGATGTTTTACAGGGTCCGTCTCAGGAGGGGCTGCTGCCAGCCGGCTCGCTGAGGCTTATGCCAGCCAACTGTAGGGACCTGAAGAGAAAGCATTTCCCAGAGGGAGACGTGCCTGCACCTTTGCTGTACCGGATCACATGTGAAAAATCATACCAGAACTGAACCTTTCTTTCGCAGGAGGAGATGGACCAGATCCAACCCCCAAATGTTTCTGAAGTAAGATGAAGTTCACGCTTGGTTCCCAGATCTAAAGGTTGAAGTGGACTTTGCTCTTACACTGGGTAAAACCAACATTTCTGGCCTTTTGCTTTAGATCTTCAGTTTTCCTCCTGAGCACTGAGCACTGAGGGTTTTCCCTCAGCAGCTTCAAATGATCTTTCAGGATGCCAAAATGTCCCTAGTTTATACCTGAACTGCAGCCCAAGGTTTAGTAAAGAGCAAGGTCTCCTAAAGCAGAGACCTTGTGCTACCCAATTATGTTTTAAATATTTTATATGCTTTATTAGAAATAACTAGAAATTAATACATTGCATTAGAAAATGCTGTTAGCTGACTTTGTGACAGGTTCTGTGCTACGTGCTCATAGCCTGCCACAAAAAAGCCATGCTGGGGTCAGTCAGAGCACTGATACAGTCAATGTCTGGAGCCAAAGAAGAAGTCTAGCCAGAAGTTAGACTCTTTCTAAACCACCCAGCCACTGCATTATAATTTTTTTTCTGCTCCCAGGGTTGAACACATGGGTCTTAGTCAGGCTCAGTGATGATACCTGCACCTGCCCGTGCTTGATTTGCCCTGTACAGGGCAAATTCTGGGTAACCACCAGCCACCCCCATCTGTGCAGCATGGCACCAAGACAAGCTGTCTGCAGTCAGGCATCTGCCTTTCAACCAACGAGCTTGAGGTGCTTGGTCTTCCCCCATTCCCCCTTCGATACAAAATTTTATTTATTTTTATCTTTTTTTTCATCTTTTTTTTTTCTCTTTTTTTTTTTTTTTTTTTTTTTTTGTTTTCTCTGG
>VFFE01006793.1:27192-88480 GCA_008921705.1 Burhinus oedicnemus | reverse complement strand
AACAAAAAAAAAAAAAAAAAAAAAAAAGAAAAAAAAAAAAGGCTGTGCTGGGTGGTTTTTGGACAAGGCTTATTTTTCCTCTGATTTCCCGGAGAAGCAACCCTTGCTTTCCATGTTAGGCGCGCTGCTGGGAAAGGTTATTCACACGGGCAAAGAGAGGCACAAACACTTTCATTTTGCTCACAGCTGTTTGAAAGGCCTGTGCTGATGTTAAAACATTGGGGTGTTGGGTGGTTACACTCTGAAGCGCCGCTGTATCATCCCGGTACCGGCAATCTATGCAATAAACTGACGCTTTTAATGAGACCAGATGTTCTTCCACACAGCCTCCTACCTACATATGACCTTTAAATTTTTTCAGGTTGTTTTCTTGTGACAACAAACAAATAATATGGAGTCAATAGCTAATGTGAGATTTACTTATGGGGAATTAGAAGGGAGTTGTGTAGTTTGTGCCAGTAAATTAAGAGGTAAGGAAAACAGATTTTAACCAAGCAATGTGATTTCTCTATTTAGTGAATTTGTGTATTTGGGTGACTAAGGCACTTGGGCTGTGTAAGGAAGCTTTGGTTTTGCAAGATTTGTTAATGAGAAGGCTACAGAGATATAAAATGAACTAAATGGATTGGACAGGAACCAGCTGATACATCTCCAAGGTTAATAGAAAGCAAAAAATATGTTTCTAGTGGCTCTCAAAGCATGTGTTCTTGAACCAACTTCTTTAACGCTTTTATCAGTGATCTGGAAGAAAAATAAAAGCCATGTTATGTACAAAGATTGTCAGAGAGCAAAGTTTGCAAGGGAGGTAAGTAAGGAAGAGAAGGCTTCAGGGAAGGGAGCTGGGAAGAGCTATAAGCTTGAGTAAAAAGCGGGGAAACATGTCTGTCTCCAGTGTAACAGAAAGGGCTCCGTGCCCTGACCAAGTACTTACACTGGGATAGGTAATCTGGTCCTCAGTCTGCCAAAGTATAATAAAATCTGGAGCAAGAAGTTGAAATTAGGCAGATGCAAGCTAAAGGGTAGATTTGTAACAGAGGATAATGAGCCACTGAAATTACTTACTGAGGGCTGTGATGGATTCTCTGTCACTGGAGACTTTTATATCACATCAGAATTTCCTTATCTCTTCCCCCACTCCCACCCCCCCCAAAAAAAAAAAAAGAGATGTTTTACTTGATTCAGAGGACTTTTACATCCCATGTTAGAGAGAAGATCAGGCAGGATGATCACAGTGGTCCTGGCTTTATAACCTACGAATAGGTTTGATCAGAAAAAAAAATTTAACTAAAGACAAACCCGTGAAAATTCAGAGCTTATTTCAGTTTCATGTATCAAAAAATATTTGTGGGATAGTTAAGAAATATGGAGCGAGGGCTAGTTCATTCCTTTTGGAGATATTTTTTAGGCAATTTTAACATCGTGTTAAACAAATAGGGAGAAAATTTAGGCCCAAAATAAGAAGAGGCTTGTTCATACAGTGATGGTCAGCCTGCTAAATTCTCTACATTGGGGGTAAAATAATCAAATAGTTAATTTTGGGGGAGCAGATCCTAATAAAAGAAGAGCAGGAGATCCTGTGTTCCTCTGCACAATAAGCTGAACTTGCTTTAGGGCACAGATCAATTGCTAGAAGGTTTAAGAAGAAATTTCTCCCATGGGTAGCTTGGAAAGAAGGATATGTGCTCCATGAATGCCTTGAGAGGCAGGAGAAGCCCATTTCAGTTCGCTGGGAGGTTAGCCTAAGCCTGCTTCATGAAATACACCAGCAGTTTTATTAAGAATTTCAATCAACTGAGTCCTCATACAGTTTTATGTAGTGGTGCCCTTGATTTCTTTGTGATCCCGGTATTTTTGTGGCTAAAGGATGAGGGACTGCCCACCGGGAGCAAGGTTTGGGTTGGAGCTTTCTGTTGTTGTCTTTGCCTGGAGCATCTAGCGGGTGGCCGCTGCTGGAGGTACGATGTCAGCTGTGATGTGATCTGGCACAGGTTTTACTGTTACGAATTCCCTTGGCTGTTGCCTCTCAGAGGCGACACCAGCAAAAAGATAAAACGAAATAAAGATCAGAGACAACTCCACTTACATGTCCTTAGCAGTACAGAGAGACTATCTTCATTATTTTTTGCCTGTGAGATTAATCATACAGGACTGTTGTCCTTTCCAATTGACTGTGAATCTAAAATAGTGCAGTCTCATAGAGAATAACTCAAAGGAAAAGAAATTTCATGTTGCTCTATCTAGAGTTGCCTGTGTCTTTGTCCTCCGCATGGTATAACTCCCCCCTTTCCAGCAACGTGGCGCTGGGACGGGTTGTGTCCTACATATTACACAACTCACAAAAGAGCCCATAGAGCTAGACTGACACCTTGCCGACACCAGCATGAATTTCCAGTGTTACTCAGGTGTGAATTCGAGTTACAATGTATTTGTTACGGTGGGAGTCTCAGACTAGGTTAATTCTCAAATAACAGCTAAAAAAAAAAAAACCAGCGAGAAAAAGTCTCAGTGGCTTTGAAGCGGAGGATGCTATTCCTGTAGTGTACCATAGAGAGTTAATGGTTACAGTGCAGTGGGTGGAAGTAAAGCCACTGCAGGTGTGTTTCTTAATGAGGTGCTAATTGGACAGGTGCAGATAAATAGGGGACTGGAGGGCTCCCCAGTCCTGGGGAGTAAAGAGGAGTCTGTGCTGGGGAGGGTAATGCCGCAGCTGAAAGAAAGATTGATTTGTTTTTATCTGTGACATTATCTTCGTGTAATCAGCAGAACACAAGGTCGTTGGCTCTAGTAATGAGGAAAGAGGTCTGCATGTTGGAGGAGCATATTGGGTAGTGAAGGTTTAGGGAGATAAAATGGGAGGGCAGAGGATGCGGGACCAGAGCTCGCAAGCTTGCCAGGGAATAGAATCGAATTATTTGCAGGGCTCTTGAAAAAAGTGTGAGGCTTAAAGGCAGAGCTGTTTGGGTGTTGGAAGACGAGTTGGGGATGTGCAGCTGCAGCTTTCTTGACAGGGATAGCTCTGAGCCCACCAAATTAACTGGTGTTTCTTACCAGAATGGAAAAGTGTGTAAGATAAAAGAAACACAGTGGAAAAGAGGGTGTGCTTAGAAAATGAGAGAAGAGAGAATAGAGAGGGATATATTCCCTGAAGCTTTCAAATAATGTGTTCTTTCTTCTCCGTGGCCAGAGAAGGTGAACCCCTATAATACCCTCTGTTTAGCTATGTCCTCCTTGAAGTTTCCTCACTACTTAGAGGAGAAGACCATTGGCAAGAAAAGATGAGTGAGTGTACTGTAATATAGCTTCTCCAGCAGAGAGACAAGTATAAACACTCTCCAGTATAAAGCCTTTTTGTGCTTTGCATTGAAGCAATCCCCTTCCCATCCATTTTTTCTTGCTAGAAGGCTCACTGGTGGACTGTGGTGGCTTTTTTTTTTATTTTATTTTGGCTTGAGAAGCAATTTGTAATTAGCTTTCCTCCACCATGCTCCTTCCCTGCCAAAACAAACTTGTCAATAAAAGTCTGATGTTTAGATGCAAAAAAGATGTACATTTAATTAAATGCGAAGCTGGTTTGTGAGAATGGAACGTGTGGAGAAGCCACTAAAGAGCATCACACAGAGTGTAAAGAGCTGGAAGCAAACGTTTGAAGAAAAGGAACAGTGTGGATATTATGAATTCAAGCCACAGACATTGTAGCAGTCAAGCAAATGGTAAAGCAAGCAATTTCTGGATAGTTAAAAAAAATATCTGTTAGTTGCATCAAATTAAGGCCTGAGAAAAAACTTCATAAAATTTGAGAGCGCTCTGCTTGGGACGTATGTACAGAGAAGCAAATCTGGTGGGTGAGGTCCTGTGGGACGCTGTGCGTGCTGTGTATTTCGAGAGGGCTCAATTTTCAAGCCTTCATTAGTTTTCCTAAGCAAACACGCATTCTTGTTAAACATTTCTCCTGAGATGACAACTATTGACAATAAATCTTGCTGAAGCATATGACAGTTATCAAACAAATAGCTGACAGTTTGCAAAGTTTTCATTATTCTCTAGTTGCTGAGGAAGCTCGAGGGTGCAACGGGAAGCTTGGCATTGGGAGCACCTTAGCAGTTGATGTCTTTGCACAAAATTTGTGAAGTGTAGAAACTGTGCTCAAACATCAGAAGTGTTGATTCAATGGAAGCATCAGTTTGGGGCCTGCTGTTAAACAGTGATCTGGAGAGATATACGCTCTCTGGGAAAACCGTGCGCATCAGTAGCAATTTAATGTCATAAAAGCTAACGTTCAGACTCACGTTCATTTCAGCTTGTTGGGTGTTTCATGCACTTTTCATTTCATGGTACTAAAGATAGACAATGCTGACTGGGGAAAAAAAGGATTGCTCATTTCTCTACAATCTGCAAATGTGCAAACAACAAGAGGCTCTGTTTTGATCTTTGTGTGAAGGATGCTGCTGTTGTGAAACACTTGCATGCGGTCCAGGCTTTGCTCTGACATGGCGTTTCATTAAGCTGAAATCAGCACAACATGTACACAACAATGAGGACAATAAAGCTGATTTTCTTACTTTGGGAGAATCATATAAAACATCTGAAAAATGATAAAGCTTAAAATCCTCCTCAGAAATGAGAGAAATCATAAAGCAGTCAACAGCAAAAAAATAATTTGTTAACAGAGGTATTATTGAAAAAAAAAAAGCAGCCACTATGTCCATCTGCAGGTGGAGCATCTTAACAAAACCGCAGTCAACAGTGTTGCTGCGTGAAAATACGTTTCCCTAACGTTGAGGCAAACTTGTTTTCTGAGGAAAGTAGAATGCAAAGAGAAGCATTGGAACTATTTCTCTTTGGTCACATCAGCTAAAAATGCTCTTTTTGGAGCAGAGAAACATGCTGAAGCATTTAGTTAACTTACTATCTTTTATACTTTATTTTCTAAGCTGATATAAAGCCATGGGAAGGCTTCCTTTTTGTTTCTTTTCAGGCTGCAAATCAGAGCTGAAGATAAACAGCCTTCAAATTGCCTCTTGCTAAACACAAAGAATTACAGTAAGACAGACAAATAACAGTGTATGCATGAAAGTAGTTTAATTTAATACATGATGGTAGATATAATCTATCAAAGATGGCTGTCTCAACACCATTTTCCATGACAACGAAAAATTGTAGATTTCGTTGTTTACTGAAATACAGTACTGATGATATATAAGAATAACCCAAGTATGTGAACTTTGGCTGTTAGTTTTCATTAAATTTGTTAATACCTGCCACCATTCCTGACTGCTGCTTTCTTAATCAGCAGGAAAATGAGAATCTTATGCTAAAAACCCAAACAGACTTCCTATTTCTTTCCAGGTCTCTCTCACAGAGACCCACGGGAAGGGGTGGCTGGAAGGATCCCCGAGACCCCCAGTAGTGCAGCTCCTGGTAGAGGACCGCTTCTGCTCCCCTGAGACCGTGGATTTGCCTGGCCCTGTGCTTAGTTAGATACTTGCGAGGAGGATTTCAGTCTCACAAGCTACCCTGCTCCAACGATGTAACCAATGACTGTACCAAACCAAAGAGTCTATTATACCTTTGTAATTATTATGTTTTCCCTCTGCATTACTTGTACCTCCTTTGTCACTTCATAATGAGTTAATCTTGTCACACCACCAGAGTAGATGAGGAATAGCTGATCATACTTATTAAAACAACATGCCTTTATATATCGGGAGATTCTCCTTGTAGCCTGTTTTACTCTCCCTCCTCCCTGGCCAGGCAGACCCAGTTCTGCCAGCCTCTCCCTGCAGCCTTGCGTGGTTTCTCAACTTCGTATTTTTGCCCTGCCTTCTAGTATCTGCCTTCAGAGCCCAAAGTCAGGCTCACTACCCCAGCTGAGACCTCAGAAGCATTTGAAATAATAGCTCTCACAGGACGAGTGTGTTGACTAGTCAAGGAGGTGGTTTTTCACTTTCTGAGAAAAATTCTGAAAAGCGACATTGCACTGCTTGCTCGGTTTGAGGTCTGCCGTAGCCACCACATATTATCAGCAACGCTACCCTTTACCTAATTTGTGCACTGGAATTTTTGTCTTTTCTGTTTCCAGCAGACAACATGACAAGAACCAGACCATCATGGGAGGGACCCAATTTTGACCATATGAGTCCAAGCAAGCTGGCTCTCACCTCCTCTTACTCTCCACATTTTGCATCCCGATTTCCAATGACGCCAGCAGCAATGACACACCAGGGCTCTGGTGTTACTGGGAAATCAGGGCTGCCAAGCTGGAAGGGCTGCACGCCTGGCCTGTGGCCATGGTTTCTAGCTCTTGCTGACATTGACTACAACAGAAGCCGAAAGATGCGGAAAGCCTCGGCTGCCCTGCAGCACTATAGCGGGGTGCCAGTCCCCCTGCTCCTCCCTGACCCGACCCCGTGTCCTGGAGCCTGAAGGCTGTGTGCACAGCAGGCACTTGACTGGGCTGGCCCTGTAACGCTTGGCTTTCTCCTCATCGTGTTGCTGTGGGCTCCTTGCCTCCAGCGAAAGCTGGTGCTAAGGTAAGGCTGGCATCACCTGCCTGGTTCCATGCTGGTAGCTGCATCTCCCAGTGCAGAGAAGCTGTTTTTCTCTCTCATATTGCACCACAGACATGGTACAATGTGGTAAAAGGCGGAAATAACCACAACAGATTTTTTTTTTCCCTGTGGTCCAGAGACTAAACCACAGCTGCCAGTGGTTTTGCTGCAAGTACTGCAGTTGCCAGGCAGGAGATTACGCTGTGATGTTTGGCTTGCACTCCTCCTTCCTCCTTCAAGCTTTCTAGGTACATATTGCCAAGCTTCCATAAGCGTGGCTCGCTCCCTATTCCTGGGCGTCCTTGTGCAGCGTCTGTGATTACTGTGGGACATTCTGCAGCAGCCCTGTCCCACCCAGGCTGTCCTGCTGCAGCGATGGCATGCTGTTTCAGGGCTGGCATTGGCTGCAATTTCAGCCTGCCCAGAAGTCCCAGAGGCATCTCCTCAAGTGCACCAACAGATAAGGGTAGCTGGTACTGAGGACCTGACCTCTACTGTATACGTGTTTTGGAGTTTGTCTTGACCCTAGGTCTCATCCAGTCCCATGAACAAGTCTTCTGAGGAGCGGCTGAGGGAACTGGAGTTGTTTAGCCTGGAGAAAAGGAGGCTGAGGGGAGACCTTATCACTCTCTACAACTACCTGAAAGGAGGTTGTAGAAAGGTGGGGGGTCGATCTCTTCTCCCAAGTCAGAAGTGATAGGACAAGAGGAAAAGGCCTCAAGTTG
This sequence comes from Burhinus oedicnemus, assembly GCA_008921705.1. Classification (NCBI taxonomy): domain Eukaryota; kingdom Metazoa; phylum Chordata; class Aves; order Charadriiformes; family Burhinidae; genus Burhinus; species Burhinus oedicnemus. Next base: position 81,207 of record VFFE01006793.1, on the reverse strand, counting down.
CACCAGAGGAGTTTTAGATTGGACACGAGGAAAAATTTCTTCACTGTAAGGGTTGTCAAGCACTGGAACAGGCTGCCCAGGGAAGTGGTTGAGTTGCCATCCTTGGAGGTATCCCTGGGACCAGTCTTTTTTCAGTGGTGCCCAGTGATAGGACAAGAGGTAACGGGCACAAACTTGAGCGTAGGAAGTTCCATCTGAACATGAGGAGGAACTTCTTTACTTTGAGGGTGGCAGAGCACTGGAACAGGCTGCCCAGAGAGGTGGTGGAGTCTCCAACTCTGGAGACATTCAAAACCTGCCTGGACACCATCCTGTGCAACCTGCTCTAGGTGACCCTGCTCTGGCAGGGGAGTTGGACTCGATGATCTTAAAGATCTCATCCAACCAAAACGATTCTATGATTCCGCTAATCGCCAGAGAAAATTAGGTTGTGTTCTTGCAACATGTCTTCTGGCTTAGTTTTGGACAAAAGAAATCCAATCTGGGATCTCTGGGATTGCTCTCTGGTGCAAACTGAAGCACGGTAAGCAGACACTACCACAGAAGTCACTTCAGAATGGCACTACTGATCTGAACTGAAACACTAATGCGAAAGCACCTTAGGTTGGTACTGTTACATATTTGCTTTGTCGAGAAGATGAGGCTCAGGGAGAGGGCTGGGAAACCTGACTCACTACCTTGCAAAGGTTATTAGGTGTTAGGAGTGTGCTTCAACACCACCTGTTAGCAAACACACTTTAAGAAACACTAACGGTGACCAGCTACACAGCAGGTCGTGCGGAGTACATGAGTTTTGGACAAGGTCAGGGGAAAACCAGGTGTCCCATCTGTGAGAGAAGGGCGATATGCATGAGCCATAGACGCAATACCAATCTCACTGCCAGTTTCAGTCAGAAAGTGATTACAGGTAAAATCATGTGTCTTATCAAGTTTGTTATTTTTCAGACCTGTTAATGTTTTCCTGCAAAATGAATCCTAAAATACAAATGTTGCTTGGAGCGTCAGCATCAACCACCAGTTTGGGACTCACCTGCCTCCTTCAAGAGACTGATCAGAAGCTTGTGCTCTCTCAAGGAGTTATTTATTTCCAGAAATGATGCAAATATTTTCTATCTTTGTCTTCAGGAGTCAGGAATAATGTGGGCCCTGAAAACCTATTGCTGATGAATAGCTTCTAACAAACTCAGTTCCTCAGGGAATGTCAATGGCAAGTCTAAGATGTGGTGTTTATCCTCTCAACAGATTGACTTGCACCCAAACAACCGGGCAAACACTGCCTTAAAGCAGCAAAGCATTTGCTGTTATAAACCAATTATTTTAAAAGAAAGTGTATTTCACTGTCTGTCAAACTAAAACAGAATAGATTTTTTATATCCTTCATTACCAAAGGTGCTACTGCTGACTTTGCTGCAATAGAAATGCAGAAAAATTTCTTTGCTTTCTGCACAACCATAGCATAAAATTATATATCTTATTTCAAACACTGTTTTCCACCAGTTTCAGACACAAGCTAAGGCATTAGTATTGCTGCCTTCTCCATTCCTCCATCCCTTCTTCATTCCTGCCTAAACCAGCATAAGATGCATTGCTTGACTCAACAGGAGCCACGGTGTCACCACCAGCCCAGAGCCCCCACAGGAGGGACTGGCAGCAAAGGCCTGGTGGCATCCAGGGTAGGATGCGGAGGGCACAGCCAGGCTTTTTGTTTGCCTGTTGCTTAGGTGGTATCAAACCCCTCGCTGGCACCAGTGGCCCCAGAGCAAGTCCTGCAGCCCTGAGCAACTAGAAGATGCTGACGTTCCTCAGCTTAGGTTATTCATCCTTTCAGCAAATCTGGAACACTCAAAGCTTTTTTTCACCAATCTGCCATGTATTAGCATAAATGGAAAAACCAGGATCTCTTCCCACTGTCATCTCAGGGAAGATGACGGTAGATGAATGTGTCAGGTAGCATGAAGGGGTGTCTCTCTACTGTCATGTTGGGGTACTCACAAGGAAACCTCATCCTCAGGTCTCCACAGTGCCCACCTGTTAGTGCACATCTGGTGTGCATCAGCTGTGCACCCACCGAAAAACCTGGCCTGCGGCACGGCCTGATGCCCCTCAATACTGCCTGGATGTCACTGGTCCCACAACCTGGGAAACCACAAAGCCTAAGTACAAAGCAGGGTGGTGCTGTGCCATGGGCTGTTCCAGTAGAGGACAAAAAGGCTATCCCCCCAAAAAAACCCCTGAAACTCTAACAAGTAGATAGAGAAGAGCCAAGGGCGGGCCAAGTCCCCCCTCTGCCACCCCCCATCTGCCTCCACCTAAAAAGCTTGCTGTGAAGTTAGGGTCTGAGGAAGATATAGCTTCTTGGGGTCTCCAGCAGCTCTCTGCATGGCAACTTTTGTAAAGAAATTGTTTAATGCTAAAAAGCAAACAAGCCAAAAATATGTCTCGTTTTCAGTGTTTTGTGATTGAAAGCTTAAACATTAGGAGCATGAGATTTGCCAAACACAGGTCTCAGCTTGGGTAGGTTTTTTCCTGTTCTGCAAAGTGAAATATCTGGACTCTGGTAATCTTGCGTTAAGAGCTATTTTTAAAAGCTATATTTAAAAATCAGTTTCAAATCCTTTTGTGCTATTTAAACTTACAAATATAGATAGTGCGGTTTTAAACAGAAAATTGAGCAAAGCATCAGCAGGAGATTTAGCCTGATTGCTGTGCGTGTTTAAAAGAAAATGCTGTGCATGTTTAAAAGAAAAACACACTTAAGCGCTGTGACATTCAGTTTTTAAGAAACCCAGTTTAATTATATTTTCCCTAATTAAGGATTTCATTATAGGGGATCACATGATTTAATTATATCAATACCCCAAAGACCTGATTGTGAACGTAAAATGTGGATTAAAAAGATGCCTCATCACTTAATTACCTGCTAGATTGGAACAGATCCATGTTGTAGGTCAAAAGGGACATAAAATGCAGGCTTCTGCCTCCCTCTTTGTTGTGCGTGAAGGGCTCTGAGCAAGGGGAGAGAGGGAGGGGGGAGTGCTCTTGTGTGTGTAACGGGAGTGATAATTACCTGTGAGCAGTTTTCTAAGCATATATTGAGTCAGACAGATATATTTTAATTAATTTATTTATTTTAAATTTTTGCTAGTTTGTAGTGGGGGTGAGCTGCATATTCCAGCTTACAGTCTAGTGGATGCCTTTGTATTCCTTCTTCTCAATGTATGAGGTCTTGTCTTTCAGAGGGAAAATGTCAAGTGGTGGGAAATCTTCAGCTGGGGGTTTGGAGCCTCCCAAAGTGAGCAGATGGGTACCCCGCACTGTGGCAGGGACTGGGGCTGTCTCTCTCTGTGTCCCTCCAGCACGAGGCCCCTGGGGTGGCTGCACTTGTGGAGGTTCCCTGCCTCTGAGTAGCTGGGGCTGAGGTGGAGAAAGGAGTGGAGGAAATCTTTTGGGATATAAATATAAAGCTGAATGACAAATTTTAACCTGCCCAAACCTCACTTACCACACACCTCTCTTCCCCAACCTCTAACCAGCTCCCAGCTGCTGTTCCCAGGAGGGAGCTTGTGGAGATCTCTTTGGCAGGGAGCACTGAGCACATGGAAGGGGAAACGCTGCATCGCTCGCCATGGTCTGGGGTTTTTTCTGTCGTTGGAAATGCCTTCCCACCTCCCATATCCCTTACAAGCTCTTACCTAGTAAAGCTAGAAATCTGGCCTTTGTACCTGATGATCCCACAGTACAGAGCATGTTCTCTCAGCAAGAAAATGTCCTATGGAGGCTAAGTGCAATTTTGCTAGTGCCCGTGGCACCGTGCACCCTGTGGGCTAAGCCTGTTGGAAAACCCCTACAACACAGCTCCCCACAACTTTCTGAGGGGTCTGAAGGGTTGCAGGATATCCACTTAAGGTTAGGTTTTTCTCTTCCTACATGCCATAAAAAGGAAATCTCCCTGCAGCGCTGACGCAGGGCCAGCAGGGACAAACAAGGTGGCAGGTCCATGGTGACTTTGCTGCTCCTAACGCAGCACTGTCCCAAGAGTCAGCTTCGCCTGTACCCAGACTCTGCTCTGATGTGGAGAATGACTCTTGAAAGAAATACTGCACAGCCATCAGGAAGGCTGATCTGGAAAGAGAAGGCAGTGTGCTCCTTTTCCTAGGGAAGATACCCTCAGGCGCATAGGAGTGGGTGCTCCCTGAAGCAAAAGGACAGGCTTCAAAATGTCCCTTTGCTCTCTGGGGGCTGCCTGGTGGCTGAAGCATCCTGCATCCTCAGACATCATCCTGTAAATCCTGCTGCAGCGGTGGTGCCCCTGCCTGGCACAAGCTAAGAAACCAAACCCTGTGCCCAGTTCGGGTAGCAAGACTAGGTAAGAACAAGGTCTCCTGGCTGCAAGGCAGCTCCCTTGAAACTACTGCTGAAAGCTGATGCAGATACATCCCAGGTCCTTTCTATGGCTTTTCTATAGGCACAAGGGAGGATACAGAACTGGATGGTCCAGGTGTTTAGGACTATTCCCAACCAAGCCACCCTGACACCTTGTCATGGGAGTGAGCAAGGTCTGCACCCCACAGCCGAGGCCAGAACCTACCCGTGGAAAAAGCCACCCCATCCCTCCACCCCTGGGCACAGCCACCCTGCCCTGCCTGCTCTGCAGGCACAGCCACCACCTCCCTTCTCCCTGTGGGCAGCCCTGGAGGAGGCTTTGTGCACACGCTGGGGCAATGTGCCTGAGCGATGTGAAGCAAGGGAGCACACTTGACTGTTAAATTAACATCTGCAAGTGGCACAGTGCTATGGGACGAAGACCTGTTTCTTTTACTTTGATTTGATCTTATTTTCCTAAGCAGGGAAATGCCCCAGTGACAGCATCACTGCAGATGGCATCACAAAGCCCCGGCTGGCACCAGCTGAGTTGGCACAGTCAGATTATCATGTTCGAGTTTGTGTCTGTCTTTTCTTTTTTCCCTGCTTTGCTGTGCTAATAGCATTTCTATTACCATATAAGCCCCAGTCAGCTCCCTTGAAAGGACAGAGACCAACATAAAAAGTAGATTTCATTATCACTGGCAAAAACTAAACTATGTTAGTCTATTTTTTTAATTCTTTCTTTTTCTCCTCCCTTGCTCTCTCTCTCATCTGGGCTTAAAGGGAGGCTGGAATTGAAGTCGTGGGATCTCCAGGGCAGTACTGCGGAGCAGTGCTGCTTAATGGGGCAGCTGGTGGAGAGAGCCGAGCACATGTTTCCTTTGCAGTTTTCATCTTCATACTTCACAGGACCCAGGGACTGATTGATGGAATTCTTTTTTTTTTTAAACATAGCTTTCTCGAGGCCTAGAGCCTGCCTCTCTCAGCCACACTGAACATATGTCCACATATTCCCTTGGGCAGTATTTAAATGTGTGCATCCATGTGGCTGTATTTGTTTAGTGTGTGCTCCCACTGATCTAATGGGACCTTTCCCATGACCCATTGCTTCCCTAAGTTTGCCACTTGCTGCTGTCAGGCGAGAGAGGCTTTAACTTGGATGGCTGTAGCTGTAAATGAATGGGATTTTTTTTCCCCCCTTTCAGTCCTTTCGACTGAACTTTCTTGCTGATGGATCATCTAATGCAGTTTAGTTGAGAACCCTTCCTCGTGCTGTTAAAAAAAGCCAAACCTAAACAGACCCCATCTGTTACAATCCTATGTCGATTTATGTGAATGCAAAATTTGTTGGGCTGCTCTCTGCTAGTTAACAAGCCATCCTCTGAGAACAACATTCGTTCCTGGAATATGCCCAGTAAAATGAGCATTGCTTGCTACACTGGGTACATCCAATGCTAAACTTTTCCAGGAGCAGGAAAAGCAGTGGTTGCACATAACATTCACTTCCCTTCAAGAAGGCACCGTGCAATTCTGCATGGTATTTACCTTTCCAAAGGCAGACAGCTCAGCGAGACCCGAATCAGAATAAAACTATCTCTAGGACATTTCCAGCATACACAACCTGATTGAGTAATACTGATACTGTTCAGAGGATGAGACTAGAAGCAGATTATTTACATTTCCAACTATTGCAGCTTTGTGAGGAGGCCTGATCATATCACACCTTTGCTCTATCTTTCTTTTTGAGCTAAAAGCTTGAAGAATCCACATGACACAGGTAAAGGAGGTGTTCAAATAAGTGCAGAAACCATGACTGGCTTAATATAGCTGACAAAATGAATAACGGTGTAAATTTTCCACAACCAGCCTTTGCACACATTTAAAGCTGTGCCAGGAAATACCATAATGTATGCAAAAATTATATCCAGTGTAAATTAAAAAAGACATTAATTGTATTGTCTACTAGAGTTTTTGTTCAAGAGTGGAGCTTTCCTGTGCAGCACCAATGCATCGAGACCGTCCCTGCCCTAAAGAGCTTAAGTGAAACACTGGAGGGCTGAGAGCTGAGATGAACTGCCCTCACATGCCCACCAAGCTCCACATGGGACGCCTCTCCTCTGGCCTTCTGGCAAATGCCCACAGTGTTACACCACACCAAATCCTGCTGGAGGTGAGGCTGAGAGCAAACCTTCCATCTCTGTGCCACGGGCATGGGCTGGGCTCCCGCTTCCAGCACTCTCCACGTGTGTCCTGCCGGCAGCCAAGAACAGCATATGGGAATGCACTCTGGACATCCAAACGTCAGCTGTGGACCTAGACTCAGCTATCTCTTTTAACTTGACATAGGTTGTGGATAAAATCAGCTGAAGAACAGGAATGAATATACAAAATGCAGAGTGTTTGTTAAACATTGTTTTTTCTGTCAAGTAAAGAACAATTTTACCAGCAGTATCAGTAGGAAATGTGTCATGGACTGAGAAACAACACAAGACAACTCAGTCATCCTGAGACTAAACTGACTTTTCGTAGAAGAATGATTTACTAAACAAGAGGACTGCAGCTATATTCCCACACATAGGGCTCACTTCCCAGCGCTGCCTTACAACCCTGTCCTCCTTCAGCCTCAGCTCATATCTCTCCACGGGACTTGGTACAATGGCAGCCTGGCCTGAGAACAACACAGAAAAGGTAGTTGCAACCTTTTAAAATGGATCTAGTAACATACTTCTGACTGCATCAAAGTGAGTAGGACCTTTGCAGAAGGCTGTTGAAATTGATGGTGCACGTACTACCACCCTAAAGTCTCCTGGCCTTTTGCTGTGTATTTGTTACTTGTCCTCTTTGGCTTTGTTGTTCCGCTTTCCTACCACTCTCCAGCATCATGGGATGATTTCTCTTAATTCCCTGTCTGCTCTCCTCTCTCATCCTCATTCTCCTAGACTCTCCACTCTGACTCTGCCCACCCCTTCCCCGCTCTCTTTCTAGTCTCCCTTGTTTTTCTTTCTCCCGTGCCAGCATTTCATCTAACTTAGCATCTTCCCTCCTGGGCTGTCCATCCCCGCATACACCCAACGCTGCCGAGTCACAGCAGTAACTAAATTAGGGTTTGGGATTTGTTGGCTGCATCTATACCACTAGATTAAACAACTCGGGGTGCAGGTCCACTGGAATGCAGCCTCCTATACTGATAAATATTTGGTGTGTCTCCTGGCAAGGTGTTGGCCCAGTCCAGCCGGGAGCGACAGACAGTTCCCAGGCACAGCCCAGGGCTTGGCGGGGCACACAGATCATTCCCAACAGGCAGCTCAGATGCAACCGGCAGCTTTTGGCAATTAGAGAGTTTAGCTGCATGGGCTTTGCAACACTGCGTTAGCTGGCCTCAGGGCCAGGGAATGGGCCCTAGCACTGTTTACATTGCTAATATAGTGCAGCTATGGTGGCTCATGGCGTATGAAGCTTGTGCATTAACGTTGTGCATTGTTCAGGTCCGGCACAATCTGCAAAAAGTGGTAACACACAGGTACACGTTTCATAGAGGTTTTCCCCAGAGCGGTCACTCACTTCTCACCAATGTAGTCATGTTGCCTCCTGCAGGAATGTTTTAAAAAGCTCTGCATGGCAAGCCACCGTTCAGCAAATGCTGAATACAGCTGCTATATCCAAAGTGCTTTTAATAGTTGGGATGATAAGCATGATTGAAACATCATAATATCCATTTCTCATGTACCTCTCTATTTTTAATGTCACATTCTGATTTATTTATCTCTTTTTTAATGGCAAAAATTCAGAGGAAGCACAGTCATTTCCAAAAGCGTGAGTAACAAAAACCATCAGGTTACTGCAGGGGCTGACAAATGACAACATGTTATTATACATATGGTAAGTCCTACTGTAGAGATGCTGTTATGTGATCTTGTGCTGCGATATTAATCACTGGTGCTTTTGTCATTCTCAAAAGGAAGCATAAGGTGATGGATTAGCTTATTTACCCTTTCCAAGGAAATACTTCTTTTTCAAGTTGATTTTGAGCCCTACTTTCTTTAATCTACTGAACAGTGCACCTGCTGGAAAATGCTCTGGGAACGGGTCACCAGTGCAGCATCCTGATTTTGCTAGAGTTTTACAGTTTGTTTTGGTGTTTTAATTCTTTGTTTCTAGGATACTGGCCCCAGGCGTTTAGCAGGCACTGCTGTACACGTGGGGCACCCGTCACCACCCGTCCACACTGCTGCCTTAAAGGATTCAAGACTGGTTGGAGGCGCCAGTTGGTACATGCACTTTGGAGACTGTTAGTCAGAAAACTTCAGAGGCGCATTCCAAGTACATCTATAATGTCCTCATGAGGTAGGAAGAAAAGTTCGAGCATCTATACCCCAGCTGGGTTTTGCAAACTATAACCTAGCCAAAGAAACAAAGCAGGGTCTCCTGCTGGCTGTCAACCTTCCCCTCAGAATATAAAGACTTGGTAACATGAAAAAGGAAACAGACTTAAACCCATCAGTATGTGCTGTAGTGATTTCTTCAGTCAAAATGACATCATAAACTGAGGGAAATTAATTCCTAATTTCATCAACACTTTCACCCTTGTCGGTTAAATCTGAACGGTCGCTTAAAAGATATCTAGTTGGCTACCTAAACTTTGATGTCTAAAACTTGACTAGGTAGGCAAAACCTGTCTCCTATCAGTACATGTTGATTGTGTTAATGACAGTAGTGAAGTTTCAGCTCTTGTTTGCAGCTTATATGAACCATTCCATTATCTTGCACCGGGTTATCCAATTTAGATTTTTAATACTGAAGCAGCATGAAGATCTTTCCAAATACATCAGTGTCTCCTGTGCATCAAGATTTATTTTACCAAAATCAGAATGAATGAAGGAAAGTGATTCTGGCCACTTCTTTGACAACTTTTGAATCCATTTGGGCTTCTAACTGTGGTAGGCACTGCTGAATATCTTTCTTAATCACCCTTGCAACAGAAAATAGTTCTGGTTTATAACTTCACATAAACATGACATCTGGGTTTTTACTAAAATAATTTGCTTTCTAATAACACAAGGTGACAAAGAATTATGCAATTAGAGTTCTAAATTTTGATAAGGGACATTCTCAATTACTTGGATCATAAAGGAGAAAATAAGTTTTCAGCAGGTAGAGAAGCAGCTACCTTTTGCAGTTTCAATAATGTTCACTTCCTCATCTTTGCACCAAAATCCTTCAGGTGCCTTTTAGTTTGTTAAACAAACAATGCTGTTAAAATGAAGCAACACCATATGCACTGGGGTTGCAACAGTGCTGGGGATGTTGCAGGAGCTGATTCTGAGATGAAGAGCTGACCTGGTTGTGGGCACTTGCACCCAAGACCCTGAGCCCCCAGCTGCTATCCACCAGGGACATTCCTGGTCTTACAGACCCCGTGTTAGCTTTGTCTTCCACACAGAGCACGCTCACTCTAAGATTTTTTTTCGGTATCACGTGCCGATCATCTGTTTTCACACATCTTTACTGAACCATTAAAAATGTGGTTCCATGCCACCTATCTCAGCTGTCCCTGCATGCATTTCTTTCAGAACCTTAAACTCATCCAGACCCAGTAACTGTTTCCTCTTTTGTTAATGTGAAATCTGTTCTATGGACATGGACACAACTGGGATGTAGAAGTACAGGGATCTGTTGGTGCTGCTAGACTGTACGTCAGTCTCTGGTGCGGGGTTTCTCTAACTCTACCATGTTTATTTGCTGGGATCATTTCTGTGCAATGGTGGCCAAGATCAGAAATAACCCTTTTTTTGACATTTGTTTTGACGGTGAGTGGAATTTACCTTTCCTCAAGCTCATTTCTTTCTGGTGCATTTCAGGAAGAGGATGTCATTTGCTGGTAGCTGCTATGACCCCCACCATTCACTGCTCACAGCCATCTCCCTCCTGTCTGCTGAGCTTCCCAGTCATTTTGGCAGCCTTGATTTTTCTTCTTAGCCTTACCGTTGGTGCCTCTTGTTAAACTGAGGAGGAACTCAGAAATGCTACCAGGTCACCATAGAGCAGGGTAAGACCCAACTGCCAGTCTCACATCCTGGTTTCATCAAAAAGTGGCTTGTTAAGAGTTGTGAAGCACTCAGGACACTAAAGTAAGCCATAACAGAGCTCTACAATTTCGTTCAGATGCAGCTGGTGTGATCTTTTGGCTTTCTGTAAGGGAATGGTCATTTCTGAAACAGAGGAAGCCTACTTTCCCCTTGGTAGTGGATAATTTTGCCATGTTCTTGCAGTGTAAAATATGAAGTACAATGGGAGCACTGAACATAATAAGGCAAGCAAAGTAACTCCTCTGTGCTTGAAGGCCTCAGCTGGAGTGCTGTGTCCAGGCAGGGGGACCACATGTCAAGAGGGATGCAGACCAACTGGAAACAGTCCAGGGAATAGTGATGAGAAAGCTCAAAAACATAACTTGGGAGGGCAGGCTGAAAGAACTGAGGTTGTTCAGAATAAAGACAGGACTAAGAGAAGATGCTATAACATAAATGTAACTATGTAAGTGGTTGCTGCAAAGAGAAGGAAATAAACTCTTCTCTATATTGACTGTGGACACGACAAGAAAAATGGGCTGTAGTGGAGGACTACAGGTGGATGCAGCCTTGGATTTCTGGTGGAGTGGTGGGCTGAATTTGCAGGAGACAATCTGAGCAGCAGAGAAAGGGGGAAACCCATGGCTCGGATTGTCCCTCACCAGTGCAGTCCACACCTGCAAAAGTAACGTGTTCGACCCAGAGCAGAGAAACAGCCTGAGGCTGGAAGGAATGATGACAATCAGGCCAGCTGTGGGGAGAAACAAAATGTTTGTTTGGACAATTTGCATCTGTTGCTTTTCTTAACCGGATAAGAGAGTACACTATGTAATATACACACACCAGTCTCACTTACCGACAGAGACTTAAAATATTTATATCACGGACAAACAATGCCAAGGAACTCCCCTACAAATGCAGTGATTTAATAAACACAGTACTGTAATGTAGCATTTATCTTTATTATATATAATCAGCTGTTGCTTTTACTTGAGTAGAAATAATGTCAAACTTGAGCCAAGGTAAGATGGGAAGATTGGAAGGTTCCCATTTCCCCAGTCCCAGACATACACACCTTTTTGGCTTTTGCAAGGACGTATGGGACTTAAGACTGTGTGAGCTAAGCACTTCCCACTCTGGCTCCATGAAGGACTGTGCATCTCACAGACCTCATGTGGTCTCCTCTAGGAGAGAGCTCCTCTCCTCTGCCTCCAGCACTCAGGAAGGATAAACATCTTCCATAACGCCACTGTGTAAACATGTGTATGTATCTAGGCAAAAGACGTGCATTGCTTTCCAAGCAAAGGTCAGCAGAATATCTTGATGAAAACACAGGTTATGTCTACAAGAAGTTTTTTTATTCTAGACAATGGGCATCAGGCCCCAGACAAACCTAACCCAGTGCTCACAATTCACTGCCACACAGTATAGAACATTAAAAAAAAATAGTGAAGGTATTGCACTGTGACATTAAAGACAGTTCCTAATCACATGCTAATATTATATAAATCATTTAGGGAATGACTGGCAGAACAAACTATCTCTCTCAGATGCTTTTTCTCCCTAAGCAAGATGCTGTTAGCACACATGTACACAAAAAGGCCCCAAACGTAAAAGTTGAAGTGATGGGCATTTGTCAAAGGTATTCATGTCCTTTTATAAATGTAGACTTTTTTTCATATGCTTTTGAATGTTATCCAGTCTGAAGCTTTATCTATTTTTCTGTAACAATAGTTCTGTGGTCTTCTACCTTCATGTCAAACAGGGAATTGCCCCAAAGAGCATTTCAACAAGAAACCACAGTTTTTAAACTAAGCTTTGCTTCTGAAGAAATAACTTCACAAATTGCTCCAAGGTCAGGGTAGAAGTTGGCCCATTCTGTCCAGACTTGTGAAAACACGATGCCAACAGGCATCTGAGAGCATTACAAACATTTTTTGTGCAGTCTGAAGTCACAAATGGGTGTAAATACACAAACACTGTACGTAAGGAAAGCTTACTTCCTGAGCACTGTGATGCCAGAGCTGTAGTTGTTAACAGATTTTGTCCCACGTGGCTTTATCCCAGCTCATAGAAACTTCAGTGGCCCCTCTCCACCAGGTCTCTGTCACCTCCATACCCATCCAAGCTGACCCCCATATGGATACACCCAAATTACACTGGCCTGCATGCTCCTTAGTGCTTTTCAAGACAGGGTTGGGTTTTTTTCTTTTCCTTCTGATTGAATGTTCACCTACACAGCAACTTATTTCATGTCAAAGCAGGGATAAAGTTGCCTACATGGACATCACCAGGAAAGACATCCGCTAAATAATGCTGAATGCTTCACAAGTATAGGCACCAATGTAATCTCATCACAAATTAACTTAATTGAAAGCAGAATAGCCTCCTGAAGAGTCGTTTACTTGCTCTTACATGATCTGCTGGGAAAGTACCTGGCTGTGGCATCTCCCGGTGCCAGGACAATGATATCCCTGGATAGAAGGAAAGGATATTTTAAACAGTACATGGATAACCTGAAGTTACAAAACACTCAGGAGTAGGTGAGCTTCTCAAGCAGACCACTAACAGGTGCTGTCATAGGTTCCCAGGCTGGTCTTGCCACCAGCCTCTGGTGATTTTCAAAAACAGTGCCTATATGTCACCTGGGTATGAAATATGCCTTAACTAACACCTCTGGACAAGTGTCAGAATGGCTTCTGCAGGCTGTGTTGACACTGTGGAACTAATGTGCTTTTTGGTGTGCAGCACGAGAGTGGTCCCTCAGGTGCCAGGCGGGAGGGAGCACATGCCTGGGTTTCCTTCCAGAGCAGACGAGGACGTGCTGAGGGAAAAGAGCGAGCTGCATGAGGCACCCTGGGGTGGGGAATGCAGAGCGACCTGCGCCACTCTGCAGGCACCCGTGTCCTGCAGTTCGGGATGGATTCACAATGCTTCTCGATGGGGCCGCTTGCAGCAATGTGAAAGCATTATCAGGAAGATTAAGGAGAATAGTCAGTAGTGTGGCAAAACTACAGCACCAAGACTTCCACAAAGTCCAGGTGTTGTTCAGCAACGGAGGAGGTACAGGAGGGCCTGTTTAAGGATTTCTGCTTCTTCCCCGACATCAGGATACCTGCAAAATTCATCCTTGCTCCCGACCGGTGCTCAGAAGGGCCTTGGGATATCCCATGTGACAATGAGGAAGACAGCAAGGGCTCCCTTTCTCTACAGGGTTTAAGAACAGAGCTGGACACTTCACTCAAGGCCACCCCACAGCAAAGCAAGGGCTGTGAACCAGAAGAGACTCATCCTGGCTCACCGGAGGGGTGGCTGAGGAGCACCTCCATAACCATTGTCCTTGATCACAGGCAGGACTGACAGAGTCAGTGGGGCAGCCCTGGGGTACACCCTTGCTGAAACAGGGCCTCAACCCCCACTACCAATCTTCAGTAAATAGCCAGTTCCGCTGTTGCCCTAGCAGGTTGGTATAATTGCCTGACAGGCGCTGTGGTAGTCATGCCATGGGGACGAAAGTGTGGTGAGAAGAGGCATGACCACTGTTTAACAGTGCAGTCGCTCCATAGAAGGGGTGACTTCGAGGCCCAGACACTGTGCAGGTGCTCCCAGGTGCTGGGTAATTCCTGAAGACTAATGAATGCCAGCTCCTCTTCTGCTTTGTGCTACAGGCATTAAAGTAATAGCTCCACTGCAGCTCCTTAAATCCATGTTTTGATCATAGATGTCAAAGACACCCAGAATAAGGCAGGGAGAAGGGACCGCTGTCAAGGAGCTGCAGGATGGAGGAAAAGGACGTGGGGGCAGCCAGGGGTGCAGCCTGAGCAGAGACAGCTGGCCAAAAGCTTGGTGCCCCCAAGGCACATTCACACAGCACAGAGCACAGGCTGGCAATTACCCCTCAAAACCCCTTCATCTACTGCTTGGTGTTTTCACTAGAAGTCCATTGTCATGTCTCAGCAAAACCTGGGCTGTGCCTCATCAAGGCAGAAATGTGTTTCTTCCTCCTTTCCTATTTTGATGTATTTCACTTCCATATAATCTCCAGAGGGATCATTTAGCCTGTTCAAATGCCTTATTGAGGAAGGACCGCATTGTTCTTCCAGCCTTCGAGCGGCATCGGAATGTGCCTCTTCCTGAGCACCCCCACGCATGGCCAGCCCATGATAAAGCAGAGACGGCTTTTCTCTCATTGTTTCGCCTTGCCTTCGCCTTTCTCTTCCCAGCTTCATTTGTCCGAATACTAATTTGTGTTTATAACAAGAAGCGGTTCCCGCACCTCCCCTTTGTCGCTTAATTGAAGGGAAACTGAGCAACAGGTGGATCTCAGGAAATATCATTAGCCTCTTTCGATTGTTTTTGGCACTTCTTTGAAAGAAAACTTCAGCTCAATGCAACTGGCTATTCGCTGTTTCCAGGCTAATTACTGCAGGACCCAAATGAGGAGCATATTCGAACACGTCTAATTTAAAGAAGGTGAGCTGTTTGTCCAATTTGGGATTATTTACAGGCTTAGAGTTACACAAGTAGTTAAGGATTTTGATGAAGGTGAGCCATACAGCTAAACCCATAAAGGAAAATGAATCCCTTGAGTATTGCATAGCACAGAATACCATTCGTGCATAGAAAGACAGCCAGCCACAAAACAGCGTGTTCATGTTTATGTAAGGGCTTCCCTTTAACCTATTCTTTTGTTCATAGAGAATAGAAACAGTGTATAAGGACAAAAGTATTGTCGTATGTTTGATTTTGAGAGGTGCTTGTTAAGAGAGACGGCAACTGGAAAAGAAAAGCTAACCAGGGAGACTTCTAACTCAGCTCCTCGGCTTGCAAATCTGAAAAGTCCCAGAGAAGGATGCTAAAGAAAACAAGCAGCATGATCCTTCAGCATGTGGTTTTATCCTAGTAATTCCCAGTAGGACAAAAGTGGCAAAAGCTCACACTGTGCTCCTTCTATCACTTTGTAGACAAAGCTCCGATTTCGGCTATTTTTAAAACCAGAACCCCGGGGGAATATTTCACCATTGAAAATCAGCCAAATGCATTAACGAAGTGCTCCACCTGTTACAAGAATGCAGGCAAAGGCCTGGATGATGGCAGCTTCCGCTTGATGGCTAGCAATCAGGATATTCCTTACATGTGATATACAGTGATTATTAACTGGCTGAAAATCCCATCTTGGCATGTGCTTTGTAGTTCAAGGCTTGAACAACTAAGCAAGTCCGAGGAAGAGGAGAGCATCTTCTTTAATTTCAAGGGCAGGATGGTAGATACACAAAACCTAGGAATGCAGAAAGTCCTTTGAATTTTACTGGCTTAATGATACTGACCTCTCACCATCGTCACCTGAAATTTAGCTGCTTCTTTTTCCTCTCCACTGAGAAACAGGGAAGCTCAGCATAGAAATCTTCTGACATGCAATGTGTCATGGGCTGTTTGGAGTAGCAGTAATCCGAGTGTGTTGACAACAGCAGGGCAAGAGGTGGTACAGCAAAAACACACACACACACTCAACTACAAAAGCTAGGAAAGCCAAGGACGGTGAAATCATAATTAAACAAGCATTTCTTCCCTTGACATGGGAACAGGGATAGAAGTAGAAAAACCCTGGCTTTTCAGAAATGCTTTTATGTGTTTATAACTGTAAATACCCCCTTTTTAAAAGGGATGTATTTAGGAAGCAAAACTGTTCCCTTTTCATGAATGATCTATTTTACAGGGCTTAAAAATATGTCAAGGTTTGCTGCAGTAAATCCTCCTCATGCTGTAACTGAGTAATGTAAGCAACTTGGGTTGCCGTTTAAACAATTCCCAGTGTGTGGCATGGCCAGTGCAGTTTGAAATGCCTCTGTCTATCTAAACAGAAACAGATGTTTGAACAGCAGAGCTGTGCAGAAGTCATTCTTCAAACAGTAGATTAAAACATCTGTCAGGACCATTGGATGGGACCAGACAAGCAGCAGCAGTATCAGCTGGGCCTGCCAGTCACGTCTGCCTCACCCTGGAGGTGGAAGGGAAAGGACGGGGGGATTTCGTCTGGTCTTTGCATGTGACATCCTCTTATTTTGCCGTGTTTCTCCAGCCATTCGAAAGATTACAGACCCAGCTGGGCAGGACAACTCACAACCTCTCTCAGCGTTGTCTCCTGTAACGGAGGTCTTCTTCTACGTTTTCCATTTTCCTATTAATGCCTTTTTCTGCTACTGCTGGCAATCGGCATGAAAGCTGTGAAGTGTTGGTGGCATGCCAGGTTACAACATTTTATAGTTATTTCCATCTGTCCTTCATGTTTCAGCATTTGACCGGTTTAGTGGCGTTGCAAGCAAATTCTTCAGGCCTCATTGGGTCAAATACATGACAGCCGACTAATCTCCTGCAACTTGCCCGGAGGAGCTGTGCCACAGGCAGGGTATTCATTTCCCACTGAGCAAGAGTCCAAACCAAACTCTTGGATTAACACCTCTTTTGCACTCGCCCCCACCCCAAAATCTGAGCCAAGAAACGGTTCCAACTTTGTTGGTGAATCAAGTCAAAGCTCTGGGTCCAAACTGCCCCTGAAGGATACCATTTTTACAGTCTGGATCTGAAATCTGAGTCTTGAATCCACCCTCTGTTTCCAGCCCAGATTTATTCTTACTTCTTCTTTTAGCATCCAGCAGAATAAAGAGGGACAGCCCTACCCTCCAGGCTGCTCATTTTGGGGTGGAGCTGCTACGGCTGCATTCCCATCTCCTTCCTCTTTCGAGCAAGATCCTGTGCTGTGCGCCCGAATTAAGGTCGAGGCCAGGTCTGCCACCCTGGCCCCTTGGACGGTCCCTGGGGAAACCCTTGCCACCGCAGGGGGACCGGTGCTGGGGCAGGCGGCACTGGGTCCCCTGTGAAGCCAGTAGAGCTCTCCCATCCCCGCAGGCAAGTTGCTCGCTCATCTTGTTTGTCCCCCAGCAGCCATTAATTGTGGGCTGTAGCGGCAGCAGATTACCTCACGACAGCCTGGCAGATGTGCTCTCGCTGAATAAATAAACTCATTTATATGGCTGTAATGACTGTTGCTTCTGTGCTCTCATCATGAAAACTCCAGCCTATCTACAGCAGTTTATAAACAAAGCTGCTCTGCCTTTATGGAAAAGCAATTTGTGGCTGAGGAGCCTCAGCAGTGACTCGTGCCAAATAGAGCTGAGGCCATTTCTCGGGGAACAGGTGTCCACATCATTAAAGCCACCACCCCCCTTGGCACTAATTGCCATCCCTGTTGGCACGCTGAGAAAAGAGGCTGGGGTTTGTCTGGGCCACAGAGACCGGCTTCCCCGCTCCCTCCTCAAGGTAGCCCCTCTGCCTCCGGCATTGCTGAGGCACAGAGAAAGCCCCAACCCCATCACTCGAGTAGTACGAGGTGGATGGACCTCGCTCCTCGGTGGCCTGGGCAGGGAGCACCAGGAAAATGTCACCAGTGTGGGCTGGTGAAACAGCAGCATTCACAGGGGGAAAGAAGGAAACTGTTTATTAGACAGTGCAAGTTCATTAACTTCCCCCTTCCCCTCTGTATTTATTTTAACTGTCGCCTTACTTCCCTCTCTTCTCCTTTGTTTCTTCCCTTGCGTCCTTCCATGTTACATTATTACTGCAAAAAGGAAAAAAAGCTTCACCCTGTATTTTCTTAGCCTACTTGCAGCTTTAGAGCAATAAACTGTGACTAAAAAACACATTGTGACCCAAAAGGCAGCAAAACACAAGCACGCAACCTGCAGAAATAGAGGGCTGCTGGGCAAAACCCTTGGTTAGGCAGGTTTCTCTCTCATCCATCTGAACCGCTGGAGAGGAGACCATCTCTCCCACCTGTCCCCCCTGGCTGGGGACTTTCCTCCACCTCTGTGGCCCAAGTAGCTGTGTGAGCCAGCTGCACATCACCACGAGCACAGAGATAAGTGGAAAGCTTGAAATTAATGGCACATCTTCCCCACAGACGGTCGTGGTGGTTAGCACCACACACGTGGTGCGTGCCCCGGGGAGAAGAGTCACGCCGCAGAGCCGCCTCGTGGTTGCAGTGACTACACCCCGTTAATTACGGCAAGGCAGGAACACACTGGTAGCATTTAGGGGGTTTAGGTTATATCCACACTACAAAGTAAACAGGCTGCGAGTGATGTTTTAATTTATAACCAAAGACAGGATGACTGGCTTAGTTAAATACACTGGTAGCCTTGAGTTAGGGGATTTTTGGCGTGGATGAGAGCTGAGTTAAAGTAAGCCAGGGTTCGCCCTACAACACAAATCTCCTCCAAGAGAAGTCATTGCTCTCTGAGCAGGGTTATTCTCGCATCTACATTAAGCCAGAAAAATGACTGTTTTCTCAAGCAAACAGGACGTTGCTGCTCCGGCAAACTCAGCCACGAGCATGAGGCCTGGGAAACGTGACCATGAAGACACGGGAGCAGCAAAGGAGCCTTTCTAGGGCCAGAGCATGGACAGCCATCCTCGGCAGCTGCCGGCCATCCACCCACGTTACACTACCCATGTCCACACAGCCCCTGCCAGGTCATTAACAGGGCTTTGCCGTTTGTTCAGCCCACCTCTGCACGGCGGCTGCTCAGAGCAAGGATGTCCACACGGGTGTGGGGCAGGGGCTTGCCACCTCCTCCCTACCCTTGCCCGCTGGCTGTGACCGCACGCCTGCTGGGCCAATGGCAAGTATTTATGCAGCTGCCTAAAGCATGAGGGATAACTGCCTCCCTTTTCCTGCAGTTCCTCGTCAACGCCAGGATGCAGCCAAGGGGCAAGCGGTGCCTTGGGCTTGCAGCACGCCCAACAGCACCAGCGCTTGCCCACGCAGGGGACAAGCTTGCCCCAGATCCCCTTTCCAGCTCTTTGGCATTCCTAAGAGGCAGAGAGGAAAAGAGTTAGGGACTGAAACAGTTTTTAGGGACAAACCGAGCAAGCGGTATTTTGCCTTCCATTAACTCTGCTGGTTTTACTCTCTGCAGAGTTAATTACAAATCAGTTTAATTGTTCTCTCGCTTGATAACTTTCTAATCTCTCAGAGACTTGCTGCACAGCAGGCTGTAAGGTTATATTTTATCACTTCTCTTTCCATTAACCCCACCGTGTTAGTCTGTGGTTTGCTTCCTCCCTATCTCCCCCAAATATTAACAATTAAATTGATTAAAACCGACTTCGACAATGGCTCTGTTGAGAACCTTCCCTGTGCTCCCCGCTAGCCGCAACAGCTGCCACACTGTCGGGTCACGAGTGGCAACTCGTCTGCCCCCCGCACCTTCCCTCCCCATCACACCACCAAGCAAAGCAGAAAAATTGTGCGGCGACGCATGAGTGTGCAGGGAAGTGAGGGAGAGGAACAAAAAACTACTCTGAAGAATGTGCGCACTGCCTAAAAAAAAAAAAAGAAGAAAAAACAAAACCCCTGGCAACCTGCAAGAAAAGTATAAAAACACCCCAAGCCTGCCAGGAATTCAATCTTGGATGCCTTTCTACAGCCACTGCTGACTGGCATTTCCCCATCCCCTCTCCCTTTCTGATCAGACCGTTCGGTGTAGTATTAACAGTAGCTGCCTGTTTTGCTGCTGTTACAACCCTGCTGGATGTAACACAGAGGTGGGAGGGAAAGTGCTTGGATCACTCTCTTCTCCTTCCTGGGCTGCACTTGGGTTAAACAGCACGCAGGTCACAGCTGCAGGATATAGAAGACCCGGGAGTCCTGCAAACACTCCCAGGTAGAGTTCACTCTGCTTCTAACAACGAATGCTATTGGATGTATGTAAGAAAGACTAATGTTTCTTTATGAAAACAAATAATGCTGAGTTCTCCCACAACATCCTCAAACACAGCACTGAATTGCTGCTCGTTGTTCTGGACCATCCAGGTAGCTCACTGACGGAGCTCCATGCTTAAATTGGAATGTAGTTGCATACTCTGAACTTAATTTTCAACTCTACCAAAAATCCTTCCCTCAAAACTTAACCCATGACAACATTTCTTCCTTGGAAGGTCTGGTTGGTTCATTGGTCTGTTTCATGGGGAGGGAGAAATCAGGAACACTAAAAGTATGATGTTTCTGAAATTTTTTGGTTTGACTTTTTGAACAGTTATTTTCTGGCTTATGCTTTTGTCTCTGGTATGATGTGTCCTGTGTTCACTAGATCTGTTTTGTTTTCTTTGTCTTACTGAGCATATCCATCTCTTATTGAGGCTGGTTTTGTCTCTGCAGGCAGGGACACCCCAGAGTTAGCAGACTATCACAAAAAGACTCCAAACAGCTTGTGGTTTATATACGTAGTTTAACCCTCGACTAATGTAAAGCTGAGAAGAAACCTTGCCACTGCAGTAAGCTTTGGATTATGCCTTAAAGAGAGGACAGAGAGTTTGTTTTGTCCCCGTGAAGGCATTTCCAGGCAAGAGTAACATCCAGAAATCCCCAGACTCAGTCACAGGGAAGAAATGGATAGCTGACCAGCTGGCCTTGCTACATGCAGGAGACCCAACCAACAACCTTCCCATGACCCACCAGCCTTAACCAGGTTAGTCAAATGGTTACAAAATGGGGGAATGCCGTATGTGACCTGACTGGAGCTGTTCTATCGGATGAGATCAATGTCACGATCTGTTAGCATCTGATAATGTTAATTAACACCAGGCATGCATTCGTTTGTCTTTCACCCCAAATAAGCATATGATCACAGGACGAGACTGCTGTGTGCTGCAGACACAGGACAGGAAGGCATACTCTGCTTTATGGCACCTAGAAGGTAAGTGTAGGCAGGTTACAAGAGAGAGCCATAAAACCCTTGTCCACACGGTCCCTGTTCTGGCCCCAAATCACTCGATAACACTTTGCCATCAGAAAACATTTGTGCAACAGAAGCTATGGGTCCAATGCAGAAATTAATGTGAAAACTTTTCACTCTGGAGAGCTCTGTAAAATTTCTTACTAAATGATCATAAAGAACTGTTCAGATTGCTTCATCTGTGAGTCTGAAAACATTTTGCGGGTTGGCAATTGTATATGTACGTAGGCTGCAGTAGCTTGCGGATGCCTTTTTCTTTAAAAGCTAGTATGTTATTTTAATCCACGCTTTTCAATCAAGTAAGTAATTTAAATGGGCACATGGCCTTAGGACATGGCAGATCAAAACTGTCACACACTTTTGGGAAATCTGGAACCAGATCCCAAGTTCATAAGTCATCACGATAATTGTGAAGGATAAAAACCAGACCACTAACTTAATCACTCCTGAAATTTGTGACTATGTTTGGATCTGAACTCTGATTGAGATTTTCAACAGTGTTAGATGGCTTGTTTTTCACCAAGACATTTCTCAGCATTTCTGAAAATCAGGCACCAATTAGACACACAGACACAACTCACCCCCAACCACCCATACTTTTTGAAAATATTAATTTCTACTTCATTATCAAGGCATCAGGGAAAAAGCATTTGCCAGCCTCCTTAGACACAAAACACTTCATAATAGCAACAATTGTTTTCTTTAATGTCAGTTGTATTTTTTAGAGTGATACTTTTTCTAGGACTTCAAGGTTTTGGAGAAAATGCCTATGTGGTTAGTAAAACACGAGGGCCTTCAAAGTCTGTGGAAGGCACTGAATTAATTTGAAAAACTTTCCTTCCATCAGAAAATAATACACTGGGATTGGTTACCTACCAGCCTGTACCTAACTTTTATATCACATCAAGTAGATGTATCCATGATACCCTAGACTACATCTGTGTTTTCACGCCTGGGACACGGTCGCCCAATCTGGGTGCAGCACCGAGCCCACCTAATGACTCTTTTCTGGTTGAGATTTGGGCACAAGGTGTCCTCTGTCAGGTTTCTTTTGCCACCGTGCCCCCTGCATAGCTGGAGGTGGCCAGGACACCAGGGCACATTGTGCTGCATGATGAACAGTGGGTCTACAGATTAATTCAATGCTCACTGTGAACTACTCATATGTCTAGTCCATCTGATGGAATTATATTTCATGGATTTGTTCAAAAAGTGTTTTGTGGGATTTTTTGACATATTGCATTTTTGGTTGGTTTCTGGTGGCAGCTTCAGTGACTGTGAGGATGAAAACATTAATTCTGCAGTTCTTGTTACTGTTCCAGACCAGGCCATGCTGTACACCAGTATCAGCACAGTTACTGCAAGAGTTACTCCTGAGAGCATTGTGAGCCATTTTCTACCTCGCTGAACTCAGCATCACTTCACCATGTAAACCAGAACCTCTTAGAAAAAATCCACCATGAAACGCCCAAAGTGACCTTTAGCTTACCATTACCATTAATGCAAGATGAAAATGTACTAACATTTTTATCTGCTAAAAGCTGGATCTCTTTATTTCACATTTAAACCTGGGATTTCCATCCTAGCTCAGGGACAGTTTTCATGCCTCTGCTCTGACTGCAGAGGATTGTGTTACTCTTAGAATAATCTTGCTGCTATTAAAAGAACGGCAGTGGGTGAAAAATCAAAACCCAGGGGAACTTCTGGACATGGACCTAAAGTGAAGAATGCTTGGAAGGGGAAGGTTGGGAAGCAGACAGTTGCAGATACCTGGGAAGCTGACCGTCAGCCACGCTTTTCTCATTCAGTTTGGACGAAGTGATAATTATGGTTGTTCTGCATTCCAGAGGAGTATGTTAATCAGCTGTATGTGGCAGCACACAGCTGAAACTACTGTCTGACATCCTGAACTTCCAGCTGTTAAAATTTTCTGTGCAGCCTTTATGCCGTCCCATGATTAAATGACGGAGATTTCAGCACGGCGTTAGCAGCCATGGCAGCCACCTTGAGCCACCTTGAGTTCTGGCAGGAATACTTAAGGGAAAGAGTCTGAAAAAAATGTCCCTGAAAATATATCTTCATGGAATTGTTTTCTGCGAAAACAGTCTATTTTGGGCTGACTGGCCAATGTAAATGTCAAGGAGTAAATATTCCTCATGGTAACTATCTGGCCAAGAGTATTTTTGTACTTTCAATTTTTTTTCATGGATCTTATTTATTTTTTCTGGCTACCTCTATTAAAAAGTAATGGTGTAAGTCCAGAATAACTCCATGAGTGTCTACTGAGCTACACAGATTTAAAACTTACGTAGCAAAATTGGCATGGTGCTGGGAACTGAACAGCACAGCCCTAGCACCGTGAGATTGCGCGGCCCCCTTCAGCCTCCAGAAACAGAAAACTTCATTTACACCTACAGTGACTTTTCATTTCCAGTCTACAGGGCGCAAAGTCAGTCCTGGCTCCTGACTTCACTACCTATCTCATGGCAAGGCCCGCAAAAAACAGCTGTGTTAACGTAAAGCTATCCTTCACATCCCTGCTTGGCCAGTTGCAGGGCGTTTAACTCTGCTCTCACCAGCCTCGAGGGTCTCCCACCTGGAGCTTTGCTGTGCTGTGTTGTGGTGTGTGCCTCTCTATTTTAGGGGCGGCTGAAATGATCCCTGTCTACATTTTCTGGCCTATAGACAATTTTGAGGGTGGCAGCTTTACATTAGCAAGGGAGGAGGACAAGCTTGCTTGGTAACTTTATTTTCCTCAGTTGTGACTGTGGACGGAGAGGGGGAGACAGAAAAGGGTTGCCTTCCCTTGTCATTTGTCATATTAAGTTTTACTTGTCTTCGAGGATTATGAGCAGAGGATTGCCTTCTCTCTTTGTGCTTCACATGTGGCTGGTTTTACATGGCTCCGGTTGTGAGTTGATTCCTTTGTAAGTACTCTGTGACGCACAAAAGCCAAAAGGGGAAAGAAAAATCCCCACCCACTCTGAGACAGTCTATTGAACTTTGTTTTCCAATTACCTAACAAATTGCTGACTAAGGACAGGATAGGGCGTTGGAAATATAAGACCTAAAGGCACTGTACATTCCTCATCTGTAATGACCAGAAAAAGTGGATGTTTGTTAGCGGTTTTAGCCAATTTGCAATTTATCTTGGTTTTAGCCCAAGCAGGCTTGAAACCAAGACAAACATTCTTTGATGTAATCTAATTGTGACTAAGACCGTTTGCATAAAGGTTTCGCAGCTAGGATAGGAAGAGGAAAAAGACCTTGAAAGCATTCCAGTGGAAAAGTCATGTGCACCAGGCTTTCGGCTGCACCAATGGCGCCCAACAGCCCATTGTTTTAGCTGTGGTTTAAATTAATACCTGACAGCAAAGGAATTAAAGCCCTGCTGAAGTCATATATTCACTTATTCTTGTTTTTTTCCAATCATGTTTGTACAATGATAGCCTCAGGTGAAGAACTAATAGGAAAAATGCCCTTCCCCTGTTTCTATTCCCACTCCCTTCCAAAAATATATTTAGTAATGTAACTTGAAAACTGTTCCCAAACACGTTAGCTAGACCAGGCTAGCCTCACAAATCAATGAAACTTTACATTGCTGGCGAGGCTGGAGAGAGAGTCTGAAAAGGACCGCTGGAGAAGTCCTGAAGTTGCACAATGCAGGTACAAGCAGTGCCTAATTTTTCTCATTACACAGATCTGTGGGTCTCACTCTTCTGAGGCTATCCCAAAAGCAGAATCAATGACCCTGACTGGACTTAGCAGCAAGATGCAGATTTTAAAGATAGTGGAGGTTCCTCTTCACCAGCCACCCTTGGCTCAGTGTGTGGAGAGACCAGGCTCTAAGGTCGGTGAGGAAGAGCAAACCTAAGAGATGTTCTGGTCTGGATAACACTGAAAATACAGCAAAGGCGTACATGCATCGGTGTGATTCATAACCTACTTCTATAGGTGTCCATGTATGCAGCAGTAATGTCACGTTTGGATTCTGATTCTCCTTTCCCATCCAACCCATCCTCTCTAAATTACACCAGCATAACTCTAATAAAAGTCAAACCAAAGGATTTTTTTTGTGCGTGTGTCACAGCATCGAGAACGTGGTAGAAGATTGCCATTCTGCTTGTCGCTGTAACACATTTGCTGCTAAAAATCCATTATGGTTTATTTCCCAGTCCTTCAAACACAGACTCCTCCAAATTCCCACTAGGGATTGTGGCTAGTATGGTACAATAAGCAATTTCTGTACTAGGTACTGTAATTCAGCTCTCAAATTGTCCTGAAAATTTACCAGCCCAGGCATAAAATCTGCTCATCTGACCTTTATACTTCATGATAATGAAAACATCCAGTGATATTTTACCATCCTGCCAAAATACCCTCTCCTCCAGGCCTGTGTTTGAGTCATAATTTGCAAGACAGCAACTGTAATTTCCCTTGGAAAACATCCATATGTACCTATTACTGCATTATGCTTGCAAAATTAAATTAAAGACTTGAAAAATCAAAATATTAACACTTTTAAACTCATTCACGCTATTTAGAGGTGGGTGGCTCTGTAATGAATAGGTGGTATTCTGTCTACAGGACAGAAATATTTCTTAACTAGGCTGCTAAATTTTACATTTACATTTACAGCAAGAGATTTGGGTCTTCGATGGTGCCTTTTTTTTCTGATTTCTTTCTTATCCCAAGTAATGATGTGATTTTGAATTTCATTCAGAAATTTGTTCTCTTTGCCTTCTTCATGGAGGCTTACAGATAGACAAGTTACTTTCCTGGGTAGTGGCTTTCAACCAGATGGCAGCATGAGGAGGGTGTGTAAAAGGATATCGAGATCTCCACATTCTCAGTTCTTAAGTCTTTGTGAAAAAAGCCCATAACAGGCTCAGTGATTAGTTCAGGAGAATTTATCTGGAGACCAGTAGATGGCTAATATATACACTGTGTCCTCCAGGTCAACCAAAGTGAAGTCTGAGAAAGAGTATCTTAACAGCACTGAACATTACAACCCAAAAGAAATGCAACACTAATTACACCCAAGGGGTTTTCTAGGTGTTGCTGTTCTTGTAACATTCTCAGCAAATTCTGAAAAGCTGCTAGTTTTTGGAATAATGCCTTTATAGATTAATGCTGCTGATTAATAAGAGCTGTTATTTATGGTGAAAATCACACAACTGCTGAGTCTAAAGGCTTCTTTGGGGCTGAAAGCTTTCTGTACAGAAAGTTGTTGTTGGGAAACAAGGGACTGGTGTGTTACTGTAAAGGATAGGTTGTAAAAGGGATGCTTAAAAGGGGCCCAATATGGTTTGGATTGCAGCCAAGGTCTTGCATAACAGGATGCCTCATAAAAGAAAGGCTTAGAGGGGTATGGTTAAAAGACAGACGTTTCTTTTGAGCAGAGATGTGCCAACGGGAGGATCACTGACAAATCTTTGTTCACTATTATGTGTGCATATAATTAAAAAATGTTGGTGTTTGCAGCCGTTCCCAGATGATGTTGACTGGTTTAGAGAATTGTAGTTTTAAAAAAATGAAAAATAGAATAAGACACAGTTCAGCCAGGGGTATTTTTCTGTGGGTAAACTGGTCAGATTTTAATGTCCTTCAAGGAGCAGAAGTAGGAATGCCCCCCAAACCTTGTGACCAGGAGCACAGCATTCAAAGCTAGAGATGATGGCAAATCTGGGGCAACTGTCTCTCAAAGGCACATGGCAGCATGATATCTAGCCCCAGGTAGTCAGACAAGAGGTCAAGGGCATCCATTTGTATCTAACAGGCAAGCCAGGAAACTGCTAAGTTGGTAGCAGAGACTTCATTGACAGTGAGAGAAAATTATTTTTGTAATGACAACAGAGGGGAACTTTTAACTCCAGCCTAATTGCCTGGCAAGTATTTGTGTTTTCCTGCTTTACATTTAGAATCCACTAGTACTATTTTAGAGCAAGCTGTGTAAAAAAAAACCATTTCTGGCTCCTTTCCATTTCTAGAGGCAATACCTGGTGTCATCCTCCAGAACCGACCCAATGTAAGCGTGACAGGCCGGCAACTAGCCCTTGCATCAGAGCTCAAGAACTGAAGGAAGACTGCCTCAATGGTAATGTTAACACAATCTCTTTATGATTCCTTCCCACCACCATTATAATACTTTGTCTTGAATCTATTGCTGGTTTTAGTGCAATATATTCAGGCTTCCCCCAGCACCTTAGGGAAAAGGTCCTCTGCCAAAGCCCCGTTCAGCTCCTTTCAGGAGCTCCAGAACCAGGATCAAACCATTAGTCCTATACAAGAGCCACGAAGCAGGGCTGCTGTTCCTCAGCAGCTCTGGTACAAGCTGCTTGCCAAGCACCCCAAACCTTTTAGTCAAAACATGCCTTGCTACAGCCAGGTGGAAAATGCCTACACTGGCAAAGCTGGTTCTTTAGGACAGGTTTGGTCACCAGCCTCTCGTCTGGTCTCTGCTGCAGGAGGAGAGCAGCTACAGCTCATCACAGCAGTTCATACACACGGGAGGGGTAGTCTTGTTGCTAGTTTTTGCTAATAGTAAAATACTGATCAAGAAAATGCAATCGGACCCTGCCCTCTGTAGATATTCCTGTTCCCTGAGTTTTAGAAACAGACCAAAAGGGTGGGGCTACTGGGATTTCACTTGGATCACAAATAAAATCTCTGCAGCTGTTGCTATTACAAAGATGATGGCTTAAAAGAAGAAATAAAATATGCTATGTGACACATCCAGTACACTTTCTCCAAAAGAAAACACAGGTGTTGCATGACAAAAGCCAGGAGATAATACAGCCAATGCCTGACCTCTCTCAGTACCCAGGACACTAGCCACAAGCTCCATGGTTAAGCTCTTCACTGATCGGGAATAACTACAGACATGAGTATATGTAGCCTAGACATGGCTTCCTCACTCTGTCAAAGAAACAATGGTTTTACCTTTGCCTCAGACTTTCAAGCCAGAGGAGCCTGGTGAGCAAAATAGGCAATGGCATTGCCATTTTCCATCACATTTCCTGTTTAATACGGATGGTGGGACAAATGGCTGGTTAATGTGGCTTCAGGTTGACTATTTCCTCATTCACTGGCCAGTCGGAGCCCAGGGGAAGCCCCACTGAAGGAGCTGGGGAAGGACACGTGTTCCTGAGAAGAGCAACACCAGCAACAGATGTACCTACGGTCAGCTCCTGGGCTATGCCTCCCACTGCTGTGGGAACGCTCTGCTCCCTCCAAACTACTGAGCATGGTTTGACATCTTTCCTAGAGGAACAAGTTAAAAACTCATCAACATTGTGTTCGCTTTAGCTCTCTGAGGAGAAATCAGCTGTGAGCTTAAGAAGAAATCATCTTACACAGTCAAGGTTCATACTTGGCATGGTTCTTCTGCATGTAAGTGTAACATGGAGACAGCATAAGATCTTCTCCAGGTAATTCCTCTCAGTTGTAGTGTTGTAAATATAAACTCAAAGTAGATGTCCTTTCAGCATCCTGCTCCACATTTACACTATCAAGAATGAGACAATTAGGTTGTCGTGGCCAAAGACATGTCCTCAGTTCCCATAAAATAATTGCAATTTTGCAATAGCTCATTTTTTTGCATATGTGTGCTACTGGGGTGCATCAAAGGAGATTAAAAGGTAGGGCCACAGCTTTAGACTGAGAAGTTTGCTGAGGTGTTGCAAAGAAGCAGGAAGAAATCCAGTGGGTTATTGCCCTCTGGTGCCCATTTGATGTTGCGGTTCTGGTTCTGGAAACAGAAAAGTTTCCTTTGAGCTCCAGAAGGCAGTGGCAACCCTTTGGCAGAGTAAATCAATACTTAAAAAGTAACAAAAAAATCCTCTCCATATGCTAAGCACCCAATAATAACATGAACCCAGTATTTTAAGTGCTCTCTTATTTAGTAGCAGCTTTTTGTTTACCTGTGGAAATGTTTATACTTAAGCAATTATACCACAAAATGCAAAACATACTTTCTCTACGCAATGCTCTTCCAAAATGGTGTGCTCCCATGCTATAGCCAGTGGGGTGATGTTTTTTTACAGAACAGCCAACCCTGTGATAAACCGCTTGATGAAATAACAGCATGTGATGGACAGAAAGGGTTTACTCAGCCACTGCAGTGGGAAGCAGAAAGCACACTAGATGAGTAGTCAGATCTGGTAGAAGGACTGGGAGCCAGATAGCCTCCAATAAACATCTTCAGACCTAGCTATGAGTCCTCTTCAGTTAGACATCTGAACACAGATCTAAACCAGGCCTGGATGCACACGCTGTAATTACCCACCTTGTGTAAAGTAATTGCACACTGCAATTACCCCACCTTTAATACGCTGGGGCCTGAAGTTAATCTTACTGATGTCTCATTTCATTGAACGCAATAGGTTCAAATCCCAGATTAAAAAAAAACAAAAAACAAACAAACAAAAAAAAAAACCAAAAAAACAACAAAACAAGAAGCAACAGTGGAACTTGCAATGAATAACAAGAGGAGGAGGTTCACACTGGAGTTTAAGTCAGTGGAATCAGAGATTATAATGTTATCACTCAATATATCTGCCAATGTTTTGATGTAGGCATGCTGTTGTATACCCCCAGTTTTGTTCCACCACAGACATTAAAAATAAAATAAAATCAAAACTTGCCCCAACACAAAATGTAACTAAAATTCTGGCATACCATATGCTGCTTCTTTGCTTTTTATGTATGTATTTGTGTATAGTTTGGAAAGTAACCATAGCATATTCTAGCAGGAGTCAGACAGGTCAATCTCTGTGAATTCAAGATAAAGCTGCATGCCTTGAAACAAAAGCCAGGTCTGGAGACCAGGCTTGAGATAAACAGCCATCTGAAAGATAATAGATTTGCCTGACATTGTCATGTCCAGTAAATCATAACAAAACTTCAGAATACTGGAGAAAAGCCAGGAATTGGTGACTTACATTATTGTTTTATTATCACATTTTGGAAAGGTAGAACTAATAGCGCTGCTTACTTTAACTAATATTAACTAATTCTTAACTCATTGATGCCCAAAATCTGTCTGCTTGAGACCACAATGTCCTCGCTTTCCAGCTATGCTAAGAAAACTGCCTGCTAGCTATGTCAAAGGAAAAGGGAGCTGGGAAAGAAGGGAAACAGCACTCGGGAGGGCAACATGCACCTGCTCAGGCTGCATTTCATGCTCAGTCTTCTTAGTCTTTTTACTGTAATGGAGTGATTCCTGTAGAAGCTTTTTGCCTTGTTAAAGATGGATACAAATAACACTGCAAGGAAAACAAAAAAGGGCTCAGTTTTGGGGCCAGCCTTGTTTAATATCTTTATTGATGATCTGGATGAGGGGATTGAGTACACCCTCAGTAAGTTTGCAGTGACACCAAATTAAGCAGGAGTGTTGATCTGCTTGAGGGTAGGAAGGCTCTGCAGAGAGATCTGGACGGACTGGATGGATGCACTGAAGCCAACTGCATGAGGTTTAACAAGGCCAAGTGCCGGGTCCTGCACTTGGGTCACAACAACCCCAGGCAATGCTACAGGCTTGGGGAGGAGTGGCTGGAAAGCTGCCTGGCAGAAAAGGATCTGGGGGTCCTGGTGGACAGCCGGCTGAACATGAGCCAGCAGTGTGCCCAGGTGGCCAAGAAGGCCAATGGCATCTTGGCCTGTATCAAGAATAGTGTGGCCAGCAGGAGTAGGGAAGTGATCCTGCCCCTGTACTCAGCGCTGGTGAGGACGCAGCTTGAGTACTGTGTTCAGTTTTGGGTGCCACAGTATAGGAGGGACATTGGGGTGTTGGAGCGTGTCCAGGGAAGGGCGACAAAGCTGGTGAGGGGTCTGGAGAACATGTCTTATGAGGAGCAGCTGAAGGAATTAGGATTGTTTAGTCTGGAGAAGAGAAGGCTGAGGGGAGACCTTATTGCTCTCTACAACTACCTGAAAGGAGGTTGTAGTGAGGTGGGCGCTGGTAACTAGCGATAGGACAAGAGGAAACGGGTTCAAGTTGCACCAGGGGAGGTTTAGGCTGGACATTAGGAAAAATTTTTTCACTGAAAGAGTTATCAAACATTGGAACAGGCTGCCCAGGGAGGTGGTCGAGTCATCATCCCTAGATGTGTTTAAAAGTCATGTAGATGTGGTGCTTAGAGATATGGTTTAGTGGCAGACCTGGTAGAGTAGGGTCAATGGTTGGACTAGATGATCTTAAAGGTCTTTTCCAACCTAAATGATTCTATGATTCTATGGTCTGCAGTGGTTAATGTGAAGTGGTAAGCGCATGTGCAGGAGTGAAGTACAAGGTGTGATATATGGTACTGGTTTCTGGGACAGAGGCACACAGAGCCTGCCTGTGGCTTCTGGTTTGCTTGCTTGGTTTCTTTGCAGATATTGAGCAGCCTAGAGAGTGGGAAGCTGTGAGCATTCGGTGCATGCACAGGTGACATGGAAATCAGAGTCTTGGACAGAGCTGCTATCCATGTGGAACACCTCTGACTGGTTTCTTCTGCTGTCAAACCACTCTCAATTCAACCACCTTCAAGAAGTAACACCATAGAAAGGGAACCAGGGCATCTTGCTGGGGTTTGTGGATGTCCTGCCACAACCAGACACTTATTTGAAGGATTCAGAGTGTTCACATAACACTGCCTAGGATGCTAGTGAGGTGGGACCTCCTTGGTGGGACCTCTGCATCTCTGACCAAGTTATTCTCCATGGTTAAATATGCCTTCCCCACAGCAAACATCAGAGAAGAAAGCTTTTCTCTTGAATCCATTGCATAATGGGAAAAGGAAGAGTGACTAATTCTTGAGTGCTGATATTAGTGTGTATCTAAACTCCTAACGAGCGGACTGTAAATAGGTCTAGTAGGTTTGTATTTAAACTCCTAACAAGCAGATTGTAAATATTTGCTTAGAGTTTCTTGCTTTGCAGGGGTAGACAAAACTCTCCGCAAACCACTTAGTTTTTACCATACTTTTGTTCTGATATCTTGTTTTAAAACATTTTCATCAAAGAGATACTAGAAGGGTTTGAAAGATGTTGCTGTGTTAGTTCACAGGGTCAAATTCAGAGCTGAGCTGTGAGTTAACTCTCTGAAGCTCAGATCTCAACAGAGCTGTTAACAGCTGCTCTCTCCATGCAGAAGGAAACTGCCCCCACAGGACCTCTGCAAACAAGCAGGGCTGAACCCTGTACACCATCCTCGCTGATGGGATATGGACCAGCGCGGACAGAGACCCAGTTAGGACAGAGTCTGTGGAGAACAAGCTAGTTCTACCCATTGCATCACCAAACTCGTATCAAGCTGAGCCTTTAAGAAAGTTCTCATTCAACTCCCATTTTGCTGGAATTCTCCCTTTCATTTTGAGCCCTCTGTGCTTCTGCTTTTGACTTGAAGAAAGAGCACCAAAATGCCAGGGAAAAAGGTTATTCTCACAAAATTTCAAACCTAAGAGCAATGTTTTGGAAATCTTACTGGGAAACATTCTTGTGAGATTCCTGGCTTGCACAGTTAGAGAAGATTGTAATTTATGCTGATTCAATGACATGAACATGTTTGTGTCAGCTTAATCCTTCAGAGGGAAAAAAGAAGGCAGCATGTGTTGGACTCAATGATCTTAAGGGTCTTTTCCAATTTAAATGAATCTATGTGTTTCTCCTGATAAAACTTCAGAGTTGTATTACCTGGCTTTGCAACAGGCAATGACTCAGTTCTCGGTTTCTTACTTCTTCAGAAACTTGGCCGTTTTCGAGGCAATTCCTTTCCCTGGAGCACTTTACTAAGGGTGGACCTGACCTCAGAAGAGCAGCAGGAAGCTTAGACCACAACTACAGCAAACTTACTTGGCTATCTGCAACCTGTGTGACAGCCCCAGACTTCACTCTAGAAGTACTTGCCTGGCACACAAAAATTATATCAACCGAGTGTGGACATGAATGCTGTCCAACGTAGGGGCTCACAGCACCCAAAGCCTGAATGCAGCACTTCAGGGTCACTTCTGCACTCCTGTTGAACCTCCCACATGAGCCTTGTAATGTCATCATCATATAGGATCCCTAATGAGAGTGGGAAATTACTGTGAAATATTGAAAGGGAGTAAATAGTACAACTGAGTTTAAAGAGTATATCATAGCCTGAGTTGGAGACTGGGTCACAGTTTGGCACAAGAACCAGAAAGTGGTATTGTTCACATAATCTCAACAAAAAGACAAAAGCAAACTCTCTGGTACTTTGGACCAGACTTCCCTTTGGAGTTAATTGGTAGAGCCAATGACTCAAAGGGAGCTAAAGTGATTTACACAGCTGAACAGTTGGCCCATTACGCCAAATTAGCGTTATACCCTTGATGTAAGTGGGCAAAAGGGCATGCCTGAGAAAGGCAGTGTCCTCTGGACTGCAGCAGGCTGTGTAGGCTGAAATGCTCCTACCACAGTCACTGTGATCAGCCCAATAGCCTCTGGTGGGGCTGAATGTCCTGGAGCGATAGGGGTGTACACTAACATCACTTGGAGATAAGCACTCACAGAAGGTTTAACTACAGTTTTCCTGAAACAATGTTGGGTTAGTGGTGACTCAGCCACACACTTATTTGCATTGCTAATGGCAAACAAAACTGATGATTTAATCACCTGTCTGTGCAAAAATAGAGCCCTGTGTAAGCAGCAATGTTCCTTGAACAGGTTCTCATTGAAATGAACTATTTGCTGGCTCTTAAATGAGAAATCAAGTCTTATCCAGGAGGATAAGGAGGTAGGTGGTCTATTGAAATCTTACTTTATGACTTTGGATATAAAACCAAAAAAGTAAGCTGGGCTACACAGACACCGAGTCCAACAAGTCCATCTTTCAGGAACTTCACTTGAAGTGAGTTGGCAGAATTTCACTCTTCACACCAAAATGTTCCCCTTGTACTTTTTTGGGGATTCAAGCCTGCATCACTCTTAAAAGACCCAGTCATTTCAGTTTCCAAATAAGGTGTTACTCGCAATAAGTAGTTATTTACAAGATCATTGTATGTGTTCTCTACAGCTCTGTTTCCATGAGCTGAAAGGAAATCTCACTGAGATCTCATGTAGACTTTCCTCCTTCCTTGACTTAGCAGTGAAGGACAGAGGGCAAGAGGATGGTGAGCCTCAGGCTGATTCCCTTTGTAGAGGTATGCTGGTGTCAGGGGTGACCTGTGATGGGAGGTCAGACATTGCCCTGGTCCTTCCTTTACACCCCAAACTCCTCAGGCCCCTCTGGCTACAATCAGGACTCCATGCTGGGAAAAGCAACATTAGGGGTACGCAGGATAAACCTTCTCTTGGGTATCCACACTTAGGGATTTTTAAGGCAAAATGCAGAAGATTTTTTTAAAATTCCAGAAGTACTCCCTGTTTCTGATAGTGTGTGTGCGCACGTCCACATATGTGTGCTTGTGTGTATATTCACCTGCACAAATGCTCTTCTTTATAGGCTATGGTTGAAGATATTCACATGCCAAAATTATTGACATCATCTGATCTCATGAGGCAATCTAGCCTTACGCAGATTTCTGCCCCAATATGAGTAAGAATGGCTATTTTTTTAACATGTCCCTTGCAGATGAAAGTAAAACTGGAAAAGAAGGACTTTCCAGGCAAAGATTCAATGTTCGCCACCCAGGCATTTCAGATGTAGTTTTATAGACAGACATTGAAATATGTAACTTGATGCAATTCAAAGTTTTAGGAGTAAGAATTCCAGACTTACTGCATGGAGGCCTTCACAACACACTGTCTAGGTATCAGTGTTTATTACACGCCAAAAGATTCATAGCAGCAATGATACGGCAAAAGGAGATTACACTGGGGGGCAGTGACACAGCATTGGCCCAAAAGGATCTTCCAAATATTTCACTGAAAATTTAACAGTTCAGCAAACATCAAACACAAAAAAATGGACACTAATGAGGATCCTTATTGTCTTCTGCAACTTTGAATTCTCTTTGAACTCTTCGACCTTCATTCTCCAAATCTGTACTTCACGCAGATGATTTAAAATGAAAGTGTACCTGTGAAGTGCTGACAATGATTTGGACTAATCTCCTTTACTGTGATGGAAAATCAGGAAATAAAGACAGTTATTTCGTTTAGAAAATCAGCTACTTTAATCTGCTGATGCAGTATCCTTTTGTTGGCAAAAAATTACAGGCACAGAAGTATAGTAAGGAGAGCAACTCTGCAGCTTCAGCTTTTCTATGTTTGATACACTTAGTGATGTAGAAATGGCTGGGATTTACAACATCAATGAGAGACAGGTTAAAGCATGGTTAGGTGGTCTTTGTCATGGTTGTTCAGAAATGGGTCACGGGTATAGCCTAAAATCTCCCATAGGTCAAGCACTCCTCACTGGGCCACATTTTGGATCGCACCCTATAGCAAGATCTCTGATTGCCCCAGGAGAAGACCCCTGCACATTGGAAAAGTGACATATCAGAGTCAAGATCTCCCTTGCAGAACTTGGAGAGTTTTTCATTCAAGCAATTTGCCCTCAAACAAGGGACTTGCTGAAAGTAACACGTTGCTCTCTAGTGAGGTTAAAAGATGCACCTGCTTAACAACAGGGCAGAACTTGGCCACCTTAATCAAAAATGAAAAGACAGTAGAAGACAGCTTGACCTGATTGACTACCTCCATACAAACATAAAGCAACAGCAGGAGAGAAAATGGCCCTTTTCAGATGAGGCTTAGAAAAAGACGAGAAGTCAGCATGGTCATGCAAAGGATAAGAGGTATGTCCCAGTGCTAGGTTTCACTACCAGCTGGCTGGTTGTATGAAGAGGCATGAGGGAGCAGGCTGAGCAGGAAGGCAAGGATGTCTGCGCAGCCTCCGGTATCAGGTCATAAGAATGACCATACCAGTTAAGGCCAGAGGTGTATTTTCTCAGCCTTTACTAATCCACATGTTAGAGACTTCCAGATGCAGAGCCACTATTTTTGTGTTCAAGCTCCCAGGTGTGAATATATTCCTACAAGAGGGAGTCTTTCAAAAATGTCTGACAGACTTAGGAGGAATTTGGCCAGTCCTGTGGTCCAAAACTGACTGATAGTGCTGAAACCCCAACTGCCGCCTCAGCTCCAAATAGGAGCTAGAAGGTCTGCACCAACTCTGTACCTTTTCTTTTCCAGGGAGTGTCAGGGTCCATTGAGCGGGATAAGTTAACAATTGACTCAGCTGCAAACACACTGGTTGTTTTTGTTGATATAAGTCATTGTGACACAGTTTTTGGTGTGAAAGTGATTACTGGAAGCAGAGCACTCTCATGCCCGGCATTCCTATTGGTGCCTGGGCAATGCTGGACTTGAGAATCAATTAGTCACTGAATCTGTCCTGAATTACAATTATATTCAGTGACTAATTGTGTGTGCTTTGGTCATCCTTCCTCTCCATTAATGTGTTCCTGCTAATTAAGGATCCTGAGAAGATCTCTTTTAGCCTGTTATACGGATGCAGGTGGGAAGGAAAACGCTTGTGCAGAAGTGAAGGGAGAGGGAGTTAAGGGAGTTTGTAGCACAGCTAATTTTTATCATTTGCTTAATATGTTACTAAGGGTCATTTGTCAAACTGTGGCTGCTGTTCCTGCTCCTCCTCCTCTTGTTTGTAGTAATGAACAGCCTGGGAAAGATTATCCCTTCTCCAAAGGATCAGCAAAGAGGAAGAGTTGATGATAATAGTCTTGAGAAGTGAGGGAGTTGTGCATGGATCACTTCCCAGGACACAAAGGTTGTCTGCGCACTCTGCACCCAGGAAATGAGGTTAATCAACACCTGCTCACAAGGATGGTGAAAAGATCCTCGTCATGATGATGATGAGCCTGGGGTCTTGCTGCTTGTTTCCTGAGGCAAGCGGCTAGGCACCAATACCCAAGCAATGTGGTGGGTGACTGACTGAAGACTTTGTCTGAAGTTGGTGAGAGTTGCTCCTCCAAGGAATGAGGACTTGGGCCTTGTATTGTTCAATACAAAACTGGCTTGTCAATCAGGCCAGGGACAGAGATGAGGCATACAAAGTGACAACATCACATAAAAGTTGCAGAGAATATTCTCATGATAGAAACTTCAAGTAGTGGGGAATATATTCCATGGGAACAAGAACCCACTGTGCTCTGCTGGGTGATGATAAGTGGTTTGTGGGACATCTTGGTGAGAAAATGAATGAACTCTCCAGCTAGAAGTTTGATGGTAAAGTAAATTGTGGTGTAAGAGATATTTGAGGCTTACCAGTCTGTTGGGTTTGTGAAGTTTTGGAAAAAGCTAGAAAATAGCTTTGTAAATTCAGTTCGATCATCACAATTTAGTTATTTTATCAGTACAAGCAGACAGGTCCATCATTTTGGAAAGAATGGAGTGTCATTGCCTGCAGCTGAATGAGAGATGTGTCACATTAAATCTCAATAGTCAAACTCTACTTTTTAGAAGATCTGGCGTGATTTCACTTGACACAGCAGAAGCTGTTGCTGTGTTCTTTATATAAAGCAAGCAAGTGCATGTCATTAAGGAACTTTTATAGTAACAGAGCAAAAATCAAGTCAGGAAATTCAGCAATGTGCCATCTGTAAAAGGAAATACACTTCAAAGAGAAAAAGTTGTGTCAGTGTGCCAATCAAAGGATCAGAGCTCTCCTGTGCTCCTACAGACTCTTGTAAGGATTGCAGTCAGGTGTTCAGTTTAATAATCAACAGCAGTTTAATTAACTAAAGATTAGTTATTTAGCTGTGGGAATGATCATCTCTTTCTCTGTGTGTCTGGCTTTGTGATAACAAAGTGTGCTTGGGAGGTCTTGCCTTTTTCTATATATGAAATGCGGGGTATTTTTCTTTAAATATCTCCTAAATTCAGAAAATAGGGGAATATTAACTGATAGAAATGTAAAAGGGGACTTTCTGAGCATGTTGCTCCAGACCTCCAGTATCACAAGGGGGACCTAGGTGAGAGTTCACTCTGTAACACTGACTAAATTCTTGGTTCCCTGAATTTCCAGGAAAAAGACCTGACTGAGGCGTGCTGTGTTATCATCCTTCTTGCTTTGCCTTCTATTACTAGCCTCGCACTCTTTGTTAACGTGAAACAGGATGCAAGGAGGCAGGAGAAAGGCATCATTCACCCAAATATCAACCTGACATGGAAATGATCCCAGGCCTCACTGCTTAGACATAGCAATAGACTGAATCCTCTTATTCCCTTTCAGGAGCTAGTTAAACATCTTAAAAGTACTTTGTATTGTGCTTGCATTTCTTCTGTTGGAAAAGTCCTTCCTTCCCTCATTGTTTGGATCATTGGCAACCTGCTTCTACTTTTCCTAATTTTATTCATAGCCAGTTAGCACTTTTTTTGTTCATGTGCCAAGGTTACTTTTTAGCTTAAACAGCTCTTTTCATCTCCCTCAGGTTTACTCCTCCTTGATGTATTTACACTCAGCAGACACATCCTCCCTCAGCTGTTGTTTTGCCAAGCAAAAATAGCCGGTTTCTTCAGCTGTCTTGTAAAATGATTTTTTTGTAAGGACACCAAGTTACAGAATAATTGTAATAGATAACTGCCGTCAGAGCTAACCACAGAATCTTCCTGTGCTAAAAAAAGGAGGTATAACACACTTTGACTCATAACCAAGGCCAGTATTTTCAAACACAAAAGCCTACATCCTTATCTCTGGTGAGGCATGTAAGTAAATGGTCTCTGATACTAATGTGATGAGCACTTTGATTGCCCATTGATTTCAATGCCTAAATAAATTTCTTATTAATTAAGGTCTTGAATTGCTAAGCGTCAGCACCAACATTGGACAATATTGCCCTAATTGCTGATATTTTCTACTATATTGAATTATATCCACACAATCTGTTCAGAAGCACCCACATCTCACTAGAGTTCTACAGCTCCTGGCACCTATCTGAAGCAAATAAATGTTATTTCCCTCTCCACATATACTAACCAGAATTAATTCCCCAAGGTCAGAGAAAGTTGGAGGTAGGCATAGGCAATGACAAGTCAAGCATTCAGGCTCCCAGACTCCTCCAGTGATCTTGCTCTATCCCATTTGAAATCAGAAAAGGAAGAAGACCAGAAAAGCAGTCAAAATGTTTTGGCGGGTAGTTACTGATTAAAAGGTGTGGTAATGAGTTTATGTTTAAAATTGGTTTTCCCCTTTTGTTTCTGTGCCTGTTTTATCCAGATAAAACCATTGAACACTCTGGATATGCTTTGGAGGGTAGAGTTTAGCCTTTCTTTGATTTTGTAAGACTGTACACCAAAGGAACAGGAAATGTGCATCTTTCTTGTTCCACTAATCATTTTAGTTGTCATCATTTTCAGTAGTTGGCATTGGACTGGCAGTTCTCTGGGAAAAAAATGACCTTTGTTTAATTTTGTCCGTAAATGGCCTACTGCAGTCTTTCTTTGTGACTTCTAAGTCTTTCCCTCTATAAATAATACGAGGGTGCGATGGCCTAGCTTTTTGCTCTTTGTTTCTTAACTTCCTACTACGTCAGTATCTTTCCCTAATTCTTTCTTCCTTTTTACTAATTTTTAATGAGTAAGATCAGAATGGACCTGCCCTTTGCTTGTTGAAATACTCTGGCTTCAGCTTCTTCAATCTGCTTTTATATATTTGGATTATAGTTATATTTTATATTTTGGATTATCATGACAATGGGAACTCTTGGAAATGACCCGCGTTTATTTACTGATTTAGATTTACTGTGAATGCCCTACACTGAGTTCTATGAGCAGTGGTCTTAGTCTATCAATCCTATCTTCTCCAGTTACACAGGCAAAAATGCAAAAAATTCTTTAATTTATTGCAGAGTTTTTAGGTCATCTTTTAAGTGGCTTCTTCTCAAATTTCAGAGAATGCACCAAAAACCAGAGGCATTTCAATAGAAGATTTCAAGTGATGGCACGTCCTTGAAACTGGATTAAGAATTAAGTGACGGACTTTATTAGATTTAACTGTACAATTTTGAAAAGGTTTGACTTTTTATTTACTTTCGCTGCTACGTTTTGGATTTAAA
Source organism: Burhinus oedicnemus (assembly GCA_008921705.1). Lineage (NCBI taxonomy): Eukaryota > Metazoa > Chordata > Aves > Charadriiformes > Burhinidae > Burhinus > Burhinus oedicnemus. The sequence continues at coordinate 40,959 of VFFE01006793.1, read as the reverse complement.
ACACCTCTTCATGGCACAGACTTCTGTTTATCCAAGATTTTTTCTGCAAAAATCCTTTCTCTCTCCACTGGCCCCCATGTCCCTACCTACAGTCCTGCCTTCTATGGAAATATACACCACCTTCATACCTGACCATTGTTTCCAGCCTTTAGTTGCCTTGAATTGAATGTTGGCTTGTAAGAGAAATTAATGATAGAGAAAGACAACATAGGGGAACTTTTGCTGAACTGGTTGGTTACAGTTTATTAATGACAGAAGGCCAAACTTTCAGCTGAAGTTACTCACTCCACTTCCTCTGACTTTAAAGAGGCTCCAAAATCTAAAATAAACTGGATTGTGTTACTCTTGTGCAGGAGAGTACCCATTAGAAACATTGTGGCAGCTGGTGGGACTCAGAAGGTGAAATACTGCTTGGACTTAGATGGCCATGAGCTGATCCTCAGCACTGAGGAGAGTGGAAGAGGGCAAGTGCCCTGGCTCCACGTGGCCTTCTTCACACCCCTGGCATGGCGGGATAATGATGCCTAAGCACTTTCTTACTTTCTGCATGTGTTGTCCTGCCCTAGAGCTATCCACACTTCCATCTCTCCCCATCGTCATGCCCTTATCCTCACCAGAAGGCCAGCAGGCTCTGGGTCTCCTGATACATTGATGGCCAGCTTTGTCCATGGTTGAGCTAACAAAGCCAGGGTGTGGACTCTGCCACTTCCGCTTCTTCCACTCCTTATTTAGAGCAAACTCTTCCAATATCACACGTTTTCACAGCAGTGTGAGAGCTGGGCAAAGAAAGGTTTGGAAAAACTGGCAATTGAAGCTAGAACCTTGAAATAAATTTGAGAATGTTGTGGTGCAAGCTTGAGAAGCAATTTGCTTTGAAGAAACGTCATGGCAAGGTGATATGAGTTCACAGTGGCACTGTACTGTTCTTTCCCAGGACTAACAGTAAAATTAGTTCCCAATGAGTCATCAGTCAGACATCTTTTGGGTGATGTATTGTCATTTGTGTTTGTTAGTTGGTCCTCTTGAAGCTAATAAGTAATTCTGTAAACTGCACCAGTTTGTAGATAGCATACATCTACTCAAATCTTAGCCAAAGTCTAAGAAATCCTGTCTTGTTGTTCTGGGAGATACAAGTTTTCCCTCCAGTGCTCTGGCAAAAGTAGCAGGCATCAGACAAATGGGGTGAGATCCTCCAGGCCTTATGAGGAAAAAAGTAACTGAACCTGTATCTTCCTCTGGTTCAACTATGTCCATGGAGGACAGAAGTAGGAAGCGTTACTATAATGAAACAAAATACGACATGCCCTATTCCAAAACCATAGGGTGGAGCTCCCTGGGACCTGTTCTCCCACCACTGCGGGCACACTTCAGACCACTTGGTGCCTGCCCAGTTTACCCCTCGCTCTTTCTGCTTGGGGTTCCTTTTCAGCAAATGTTTATCTGTGTCCTCCTTAGGCTCTTATGGCACAGATAAACCCTGATGAGAACAGTCCCAAAGGCAAGAAGGATCTCTTTATCCAAGTGTGGATTCTGCTTCCAGGGTAACATAAAAATGCCATTGAGGCATATCCAGGCCCTTTTAAGGCTTGTGTCCTGGAGGAAAAAAACAAGATGTTGTTATTTCCCAGCCTTTTTTGTAGTGGGGAGATCGGTCCCGCTTTGTGTGTACACACAGGAGTCATAATGTGGAGGTCAGCAGGCTTCCCTGGAACCTCAGAGCATCCTGCAGTACAAGGGGGAAGAGGAGAGGGGAATAAGGAGAGTAAATAAAAGTAGCAAATGAGTAATAATATTTTAAAGTGTCAGGTGCAAATCTGCTTGTTATGGTTACACTCTCAGGGCAGTGGCCAAGATCCAGCCCTGGGAGGTAATCCTCCTAAACCCATGCCTATTAGTACATGACACAGTCACTGCTTCTCCCACAGGCCAACTTAAATAATACATATTTAATGTAATGACATGTTCAGAGGGATGGGAACTCAAAGAGAAAAGAGAGGCACAGAGCATCACATGAGCTGGGGAGACACTCAGATTTTATTTCACACATTAGCAACACAGAGTGACTGGCATGTGATGAAAGAGAAAATTTAACCCTGCCTTGCATGGTGGATTATGGCAGCACCAATGGGAAAAATGTCCCATTTTCACAGCTTCAGACATTAGCAGCAAAAGACCTTTCTGCTTGTTGCTTGACATTCCTGAATGATCTCTCACCTTAAATGCCTGCATAGAGCTGAATAATTTTTATAGTTCTCCTTTAACTTTTGCCTAAACAGCATATACGTGTGGGTACTCAGCTCTGCCTTCCCCGCCTCTCACAGCTCCAAACACTTACAGCCCTGCCAGTCACTCAGCATCACATCCTCATTTATACCCTGACTCCAGTCGCTTTTGCTCAACTACAGAGAGCAAAGAGTCAGATCAGTCCCTTGTTAACCACTTCTTAATGTGACAGTTAAATGGCAAAGACTCTTTTTGTGTCTGGTTGTGTCAGATAACCAAGAGACCTTGTGAGAGACTAGGGCTGTTCTATCTCCAGTACAGGGACAGTGTTTTTGGAGAGGAAAAGATGAAAAATTTCTCTGTAGGTTTCTCTAGACGAAACACAAGCTGTCACTAGACTCAAGATAAATGAAAATAGGAAAAATTTCTAATTCTTCCATATATATCTATATCTGAACATTTAAAATGCCAACATAGTAGATAGATGGGGGATGCTGAAGTGTTCATAGAGATCCTCCATGGTTGGATTTCATATACTGCCATGCTTAGTTGAACTTAGATCCAGCAATGGATGAAGCCATGTGTAACTTTAAACCTATTTGTGATCTCTTTGGTGCTATTTGTATGCTCTTTAAGTACCAAAGAAGCAGAAGTACTTTGGTGCTTTGGAAACAAAAGTTTTGAATCACAACCATGGGGCTCAGTTTCTATGTAATACCATCAACTTTGCTGTCTATTGCTGCCTTGTCAGCTTAAAAATTAAACCTTGGGCTACCTTTCACAATGAAGACAGGTTGAATTTTGCCAGTATCAAGTAACAATATAAACTCTAAACTTGGGACAGATTCATTACATGTTTCAGAAGTTTATGAACCCAGTTTGATCTGGGCTGAAAGCCTACACCAAGCAATACTCCATCTTTGTGGCAAAATTTTGCCCAATTTGCTGTGAGAAATTAAAATTTAATTTTAGGAGGAAGAAGAACTTCAAGAAAGAGTTTTAGAAGCCTTTATGAAAGACCTTTGAATACTCATGTATTTACAAACTTTTATAAAGTTTGCTCTGCTGTGATTTTATAAATGTGTCTTTCACTTTACAGGTAATTATATGTGGAGGAATTCAGACCTTACTTATTCGACAAAATGTGAGTAGAAAGACTGCGTGCCCAATATGAAAGTTAAAGCCACAATAAGGGGCCTTGGCATGAGACAGGAGGATATCCACAAACAGTCCAAAAGACACACAGTAGATTTGGGAGTGCTCTGTCAGAGAGTTGTGTGTTTTCAGGCCAGAAATTTCACCAGTTTCAGTTGTGCTGGTGTTTTATAGGAATTCTAGGCTAGGGAACTTAAAGCTGAATGCTAACCCAGAAATTTTAATCTAGTTCTTTCAGACAATATCTTTGCCATTCACAAGGCAATGGAAAGAATGAAAGGGGAGTTAATACTCAAGAAATTCATTATAAGAAAGAAAACAGGTGTCCTAAACTGTCCGTGGTGCCCCAGCCTGGCAGGGGTTCTCGGGCAATTTGTTTAGAAATATGTCTGCTGCTAATCTAATAGCCTGAACTCTTTCCCCAAATGCCCTACTTTTTGGAGACTCAGGAGCGTTTGCTTATGCAGAAGAGGAGACGCATTCACAGCTGTACAGTTTTCAATCAGATTTTAATGTTTCATGTGCCACTCTGAAGTCTACTTTTAAAAGTATTTTGTCCCCATTTGTTTGCCCTCTGACCCGTGGAGAGGTCTGAGTCGCGAACCCTCGCTCCCTACGGCGCTTTTCCCAGCAGAAGAAACAGAGTAGCAGGTCTTACCGGCCCGGCATTGCTCTGTTCAAATAAAGCAAAAAATCCAGCCGTGAGATACATAGGAAGCAGGTCAAGCTTTTAATCTCCCCAGAAAGCAGGGGCCTGAGCAGAGCATCTATAAGTCATTAAATCTTCAATTTTCTGCTTTTCCTTGAGGCTTCCCCTCATTCCCCTTGGGACTGCCAGGGAAATCAGATTCACTTCAAATGCTTCATACACTTGGAGTAGAAAAACTGCTGCAGAAAAGGGAATAAAACCCTGGAATAAATCCTCCTCTCAGATAGCCAGGCAAAACTCACTGAGAGCCAGAAGTCTCACTGCAAGCTGGCTTCTCAGTGCCATGGAAAAGAGCAAGGCAAAGCCACCACCTGTGCTAGCATCACAACTGCGGTGCCCCAGGGTGCGATGCCTCCTGCAACGGCTTCTGGTCTTTGAGAATGTTTGCTGTTCTGCCCTGGCCTGCCAGACCTCGTTTCACCCTTGGCCAGCCTCTGCTGCTGCTTGTCAGTGGTCTAGCACGGGTCAGGATCCGGCAGGAGGAGAAGGAGCTGAGACACCAGAGAAAGGAGAAGTGGGAAGAGTGAAAGAAGCCCAAACAATGCAGTAGGCTGGAAACCCTCTTGCTGGCAGTGCAGGGCTGGTAGGGGTGAGCCTGTTGACACAAAGCATTGCCTCTTTCTCCTGCATCTGCCCTAATTAGGAATGTGCCATACCTGGTAGCTCTGAACCAGAGAGGGTCCAGGCTAAGCCTCCTGTCAAGCCACTGCATGATACTTGGTCAGACAAACGCACGCAACTCACCATGGGTAGACAAGTTTAAAAGCTACAAGCTAACAAGCTTTATAAAGCTCTGCTATTCTTTAATGGTGCCACACAACCTGAAGTGTTACTGTGCTGCTTCAGTGTCTGGGCCATCTTCGCTTTTTTCCTGCTTTATTTTTCTACCTGCCATGCTGTGTTTTGATATCAAAGACTCCTTGCAAATATGACTGCCCTGCTAACAGAAGCCCTGTTCTTACAAACAGCGGTCAGACATCCTCCTATATCCCTTTTCACACCCCACATGAGAAGGGCTGCAGTTTCCCCCCTCAGCTAACTTGTGCTATGCCAAACAGTCCTTCTCACCTGAGTTCCAGACCAGGATACTTCCACCACTTTTGATTTTTTTGCCTGCAGATAATGTTGGAGTAGCACCCCAATGATATGCCATTAAAACCAAACCCCTTAGGTTCTGGAGCATATACATAGTAAGGGGAGACTGCTCTGCTACTGTGCAGCAGACTTGGCTGGGAGAAACCTACCTTTTGGCCACTCATCTCAGTATTTAATTTCAGGACATAATGGTTTTGTCTCCTGAGGTCTTTACATTCTCTGGGATCTCCTCTTCCTCTTGCTACTTCTTGGCAAGCACCATCTTTGCTTCTGCTTTTGGAGTTCATTGTCAACTTGGCTTTTTATCCTCTTTTTATTTCTCTGCCTTCTATAACCCAGGTGACTTCAGTAACACCTTGGACTGCAGAAGCACCCTTGTGTTGATCAACTTATCTCTCTATCTTTGTTTCTCCATTTGTATTCTACTCAAAATTTCTGCCTGTACCCTCACCCTCTCATCTGGCTATGCAGAGCCAGCCACTGAATGCTTTCCTTTGCAGTGCTCCACTTGCCTCTCTCACCGACGTTAACTTCAATGTCACCTCCTTTTGCATCACCACTGTCAGATTTTATTCCTCTCTCTCCTCCTTTTTCATCACCCTGGCTTGTTGCTGGAAATTGTTGAGTATTTTCTTCCTTTCCAACACTTTGTTTTTCTTCCTATGCTTACTGCGACATCCCTTACCCAGGCATTGATTAACTCTTGCTTTGCTCTTTGCCAGTTTCTCCTGTCTGCTCTGGAAGGACCTCACACAGACTCTTTCTACCAGCACCATCTATCCTTGTCCTCAGACACATCAATCCCCATGTGAATCTCTCAGACTCTCACTGGGACCCTGGGGTAAAGTCAAGTCTCTATTGCCTTTCTCTTTGAAGCTCCACATAGCTCCCCTCCAGCCAACTTCCTTCCTTTTGCTTTGTCTCTTTCCTTGTCGCATTTGAATACATCAGCGCTGGTCTCTCATGGCTGTCCTCATGCACATTAGACTCTTCTACATCTAATATACTTAAAGATCCTTCAAGATTCACATATTCAAATTTCTTTTTGGTCTTAAGGCTCAGAAGTTTACCTTCGAAAAGAAGTCTTGTATTCTTACTTGTTAGTACTGCTTCAGGAGATGGGACCTTCAGGGGAGATGAACCCTTAAGAAAAAACACCGAATATGGTGAGACTTACACTGTACATGCCAAACAGTCAAAACCACAGCTTTGCTGTATTGAAGGTCCACACCATTTTGGTTTTGCCTCAGACGCTGGGTAAGCACATGGTTAAACCTCCACTGCATACCTGCTTTGTGCTGCTAATAATTCATAAGAGAAAGATTGCTGTGCTTCCCATCCCCTCACTCCAGACGCTGGCACAGCCATCTCCATTGCCCTCCCAGGGAAAGGGGCCCCACTCTGCTACAACTAACAATTGCTGTTTCTTAATAGCAAATACCATTCAGCTAAACCAGAAGCCTGAGGAAAAGCAATTTTAGGTTCACTTCCTAGATAAGAAAGAAAATTCCTTCCTGTTACTGATTCCATAAAGGAGAATGAGCTAACCTGCAGAGTCTGATAAAGTCAGCCCTCTATTTTAGCTCTGGCTGTGGGCTATGTTAGTACAGAAGACAGGCAGCTCACAAGGGATTAATGCAAGAGACACAGAAGAAAGAAAATGATTTGGTTCTCCCACTCCCCTGAGGGGAGCCATCTTTGTCTTCCAGTACTGAGACTGCAGTGATACCCTTGATGATCCCTCTGTAGTGATCGTAGTTCATAACTTGCTGGATAGGTCACTTGGGAGCAAAAGCATCTAAGATTTCAGATTCTCCTGGCCAGTCCCAAGGTCTCTGTTGTCACTCACCAGTGTTCCCACAGCCATAGGTGTTTGCTCAGGGAAGGAGGTGGAGACCCTGCTTCATCCTTCCACTGGCACCGCACAGTGCTCCCCCTTGGTCGGGCCTGCAGGCCAGGGTGGCTCCTGGTGCTTTGTGTGCCCAGCTATGCTGGTACACACAGGTCAAGGGTGTGGGTGCATGTGCCGTTTGGCAAATGAAATACAATATTAACCCATACCTATATTTGCAAGGACGTGGACATAAATGTTACTCTCTGAACATCCTCCTGGTTCCCCATGGGTCTCACAGAAAAAATATTTTTGGAAAGCATGAACTCCGCTCCCTTGCTGTCACTGATGCTTGTGTTAGTGTTTGTTTTACTTTGCTTTGAGGTTAATAATTGGCAAATCCTGGAGTGGCAGCTGGACCAACTCGCCGTGTGCCCAGGCAGTGAGGGGGATGCTGCTGAACAGCGGTACTTTGCTGTCAGGGTGACGGCTTGCTTGAAAGGTGGTGACAAGTGGTACAAGAGTGGGAAATGTGTTTTCCAGATACCCAGATTTAACCATGTTCTTTCCTTTCTCTTTCAGGTTTTCTTTCTATCTGGCTCCTAGGTAGAGCTGTATACATCAATAAACACACACACAAATACAGCAAGTGTCTTTGTTTGCCAGACTTTGCACAGACAAACCCTCAGGCCATTTCTTTTTTTTTTTTTTTTTGCACAAAGATAAAGGGAAAATGTTCCCATGTATGGATTTTGCAGGAAACGGGAAGTGGGTGACAGCGACCGGGGCTGTGACCTGGCAGACCTCGCTGTCTAATGTAATGCGATCTCGCAGAGCTTGGGAGAAAAAAGGGAAGAGAAGTCTGGCCCTGGGACTGCAAATCACAGGCTGTGATGACAAGAGGGGGCCTAATAAAACTCAGCACCCTTCACTTTTAAATGAAATGAGTGGGGAGGGGGAGTGGGGAAAGGATAATTTATTGCCTAGAGATATCCTGGGGTATCGCTTTCCTAGAAATGCCTTTCACTGGCCTGTAGAGCTTCAGTGATGGAAAATGTGAATACAGCTTTGAGCAGTGAAGGTCTTTATTTGAATAAATTATAACAACTATAACAACAAGATTTAAGCAGTGGAGGATGGGGACAAGAAGGCCTTGCATTGCCCCCAATCCTGTCTTGTCACATCATTGCCTGACTGCCATCTTCCTGAGGACATCAGTGCTGCCAGAAAGGAAATGTTGGGATGTCCTGGTGGCTCACATGACATTGATGGCATAGGTACATGATGCTGAGAAAACGTGGCATTGTTGTAGCTCTCTTCTGACCACTTATTTCTGACTTTCTGTTGAGGAAGCCACAGCAGCAAGTGAATTTTACTGAAAAATGCTGCTCTTTGTTGGCAGGTTGGTCTGTTCTTCTGCTTTGCAGTGATGGTGATCAAAATAAACTGGCTTTAAGATATGCTCCCGAAGGGATGGAGACTTGCTAAATGAACTCATTTGAGGGGAGTGGGTGCAGAGTCCAACAGCAGCTTGGCATGCCAGGATGTGCCCAGGCTCAGGCAGCTCCTGGCTCCTTCTTGGAGGAGTCATTTGGTCACTTCCGTTTTCATTGTTTCATTTTGTTGGGTTTGGGGGTTTTGTACTATAATTTTCAAACAAAAACAAACCAACAGTAACAGACAAAATTTGGGAGCTTCAGAAATTCTGCTGATATAGGCCCTTGCAGTACTGAGATACTGACATCTCTTTGTAACTGTGAAAACAGGCTGCAAGCCACAAAGGCACACAAGTCCCCAAACAAGACTCCATGCAAACTTCTTCCTGGTTGAGCTGGAAATAGATGCGTTTCCCAAAGGATTTTGATAGTTCTACTTCTGGACGCAGATTATTTTTAATTAAATTAAATAGAAGGGAAGACGGAAAGGAAAATTAATTAAGAGGTTTTTTGTTTGTTTGATCTTACTAGAAGGTTAAGCTCAATTTTTATTGAATTTTTGGGCAGATATTCTGATTTGTTTAATCTATCTGTCTGATTATTATTATATTTCTGGTAGGGTGAACACCAAAGAATAAATGAAAGATAATGAAATAAACAGAGCCAAGTGTGGCTGTGCCCTAGAGCTGTCCCATTTCAATATATGAGCTTGTGTTTTATCTCTCCAAAGCAGAGATTTCAGGACTCAGCTGGCACCAATAAAGAAGTATCACACTGGGAGAGAGCTGTCACTCTGCTGGGCTGCATTCTGTCCCCAGCCCCCTGTGCAGGGGTGAGGGAGGAGATCTGCATCTCTGTGGAGCATTTACCTCCTGGACGTATTCAGTATAAACCCTCTCACCACATCCCATTGAGCTGAAGCTGCAGAGCTTTTTGCATGCCTCAGGAATAAAAGCTGGCTAGTTTCAGGGCTGTGTTTGGTAGAGCAAGCTGAGCAGCTGTTAAAAGTAAAACTGATTTCTAAAGCACCTGTTAAAATCCGACCTCAGCAAGATATGCCACCACCACCACCACTGCTGCTTTGTCTCCCACATGGCTGCATCTCTCCTCCTCCGCCTTCATCCCCTTGGCAGTGCCCCACGAGCCCTTTCCCAGCCCTCCCCATTGCCCCAGACCTTTCTCCCAGTCCGCGCATGAGCCAGGTAGTCCCCATTGTAAGAGAATATATATATATATATATATGTATATATCCACACATATCTCACAGTCCTGTGGAAGTGGGAAAGCCGCCCCTCCTCCCCTCACCCATCCTGTTGTGACAATTTACACTTGGTCAGGTTGTTTCTGCTTTCCATGCTCAGCATCCTCTCCTCCTGGGAAAGCCCAGGGAAAAGGAAAGCCGAGGTGTCCACCTTGCTATGCTGGTGCCTGCCAGGGCTTCCCTCTGCGCTCTGCGGAGTTCACAAAACAGGCTGCCTCTGCTTCACCCTGCGTGGCTGTTCAGAGCACGCTTGAACTCTGCCTAAGCAGATCCCAATGTTCAGCATAGCTTTCTGTGTATAGTTTAGCCAAGGCAAAGCACTGTGGACTTTTCCTTCACATTCAGATTGAGGGAAAAGGGTTGAGAACTTTCATATCCTAAAAAGTTCGGCTCAGACTGAGCCGAAGTTTTAAAAATGACATTGTTGTAGATTTGCTTCTCTACATCAAATTTGGATCTTGTGACTGCTGCTGCAGCCTGCAAATAATAGATATCTTCTTTCAACTCTGTGCATACTAATTCTTAACGAATTTTTTTTTCCACAAAATTCCCAAGAAGCAGCAGCAGGGTATATTACATGAATTTTACAAATGGAAAACGGGATGCCAACTGGTCCCAGATAGCTTTGATCCAGTGCAGTAGTTACCATATTAACTTCCCCAGCTTCCATTTAACTAGGGGATATGTAAAGGAAATCCTACACTACTTCTCCCCAGATGAAAAGCACATTAATTTTAGCCAAAACTCACCCTCTTATACTAGCAAAAAAGAATAGACCTAACTGTATTTGCCCTCCTGTTTACCGACAGGGGGTATTTGGGGTTAGGGGAATCATACAGACAGCTAAATAGGCAGAGAGAAGGAAGCAGCAAGGCTAAAGAATAAATTTTCAGCACACCAAAAAGTAAAAGGCAACAGGGAACTGACCTGGCAAATGCTTACTCATGGAGTGAATGGAATCAGGGTGGGATCCAACCTGGAAGAGTTCCCATGCAAGACCAGAGTTTTCTCCAGTGGATACAGCCCTTGTCGCAATAGGTATTTTAAGAGAAAGTACGTCAGTGTAGCAAGCAGCAAGTGAATAAAGGGAGATTCGTATTCTCAGAGGATGAGCACTCGTGTGGTGTGTCTAACAGGACTTTCTTGAATTATTCAAACATCTCCTGAATCTGTGAGATTGCACCAGAAATCAGATGAGTCCAGGCTCTTTTACAAAATCATTGGCACATCCTGTTTTGGGTTGGGACTTAAACAATACCTGGAGAACAGCCTCTCACACAAGTTTTTTGCTTTCCACTCCTGGCTGCAATCCAAAAGAGTAGCAGCCACTTTATGTTCAAACACTCAAAGTAAACTGAACCAAAGCAGAAGTCCTCGTCAGGTTGGGTTGGTGCTGTTGGTGAACAGGACAGTATTTCTGGAACAGAAGTTTCTATTGTATACTATATTAATAGGAAACTTTTTTGAAAACTAGCAGGATTCTTCCTGTCAAGTATATTATTAGCATTAATATTTACTGTTGAAAGTGCTCTTTGGAAGTGGTGTTATTATTGTATTTTTTTAAGCATTTAATGCTGTACATTGCATAGGAGAACATATTCCCCTTCTCCTCCTGGATATACGTGCTCTACAGAGGAAATACCGGAGCTGTTCAGCAATGCAGTGCACCTGCAGATCTGTTTGAGGGGTGATATCCAAGTGCTGCCAGGATGGAGTTAACGTCTGGTTAAACATTAACATGGGGCTCAGTTCCATCATTTTACAATGTGTAACCTGCTGCGAGTAAATGATAAACTGTTCTGGGTGCAGCCCTGGTCGCCAAGTACTTACGTTTCACGTTTTTACTGTGAAGAGGAAAAATGAGTAACTGTCATTTGAAAACAAATAAGCAGAAAAGATGCTTCCTATTGATTTCTTACTCTCCTAAAAAAGGTAAGAAGATAACCATTGCACTGGAAACTGTATTTCCCAATTCAGTATTTTCTAAGACAGCAGCACAAGGTGCCGAACCAGAAATAGGGGAAAACTACATGTCACTGTAACACAGATCCCATAAGGCACTGCCTCTCATTCCTTCGGTTATGCCAATGTTTCTCCTCCTTTTCCTTCTCCCTACTTGCCCCTCAGCCTCCAGTACGAAATGTCAAAAACTAGAGCACAGAGCCTAGAACTGCCTGCAGCTCTGGCCGGCCAACACAAAGTGCCAGGCTCTGGTGACATCCTACATTTTTGCTGAGTCCCTGACTTGGTGGAGGCAGGGGACAAAGACAGCCTGATTTCTGTTTGTCCTCTTGAGATGAAAAGTGTGACGGGATCCAGGAAAAGGTTAAATATTCTTACAGAGGCATTTTGCAATTATGTTAACCAGGACTGATACTGCAATAGCCATTAATCTCCATGTTCCAGGCTGGAAGCTCATCAGGGACTGAAGTCACTGTCTGGCCTCCCTGAGCCCTGAGGCGGATTGTGCAACTGTTGGCCACTTTCATCATCTGAGGTGAGAGGGGAGGGTGTCACCTTCCTCTGAAGCATCCGGCACCAACTCCAGTCAGCGGCAGGATACTGGCCGCGGTAGAGATGGCTGTGCTCCAGTATGGCAAGAGTTACACGCCCTTCACTGAGTTAAAATAGCAGATGCAGCCAGATGTCACCTCTAGCCACGCTTGCCCCTTTCACACGCACACATGCCACGCTTACCAACACCTTTCACCTTCCCTAGCCCCTGAGCAGAAGTCCAATCTTTAGACAATTTCTTTCCAACCTCAGGGCCCTACCCAGCTTCCTGCAGACATCACTGTGAATGTGTTGCCATCATCTCCCATGAGTTTGTGATCCTCAGGATGCAGAGACTTTAAGATGCAAGGTCAGGCAAGAGGATACAGTGGCTGCAAAGCTGCAGAAAAAAATATACAATTCAGCACTCCTGACAGGTGCTTGCTTTCTGACCTAAATTTGAAATGACTTCATCGCTCCTTAATATGAAAAGGTCTTACGCACTTAATTATTAAGGTTCTTCCTTTTTTTCCTTTCTTTTTGCATGTGTGTGTGTGCACACTTCAGTTGTCCTCTCCCACCCCTGTTTCTCCCTCCACCTCACATCAGTGTACACTGCAGACTTCCTCCGGCACTTTTATAAGCTGCCAGAAGGGAAGTGACCTGGTTTACACGTCCAGCTCCGCAAGCTGCCTCAGCAATGCTTTTCCTCCCTCTCTGCAGCAGCACTGAGTGAGCACAATGTCCTTAGCCCCCGTCAGTGCATTTGAAGCAGAGGGGTTATGGTCTCCACCACAGTTCACCGAGCAGACATCTGCACTCACCGACTTGTGACAACTCTGTTATGAAGCTTGTAGTAACTGACTTCAGGCAGAAGCAATGGAATAAGATATTATTACTATTACTATTACTATTACTATTACTATTACTATTACTATTACTATTACTATTACTATTACTATTACTATTACTATTACTATTACTATTACTATTACTACTATTACTACTATTACTACTATTACTACTATTACTACTATTACTACTATTACTACTATTATTACTATTATTACTATTATTACTATTATTACTATTATTATTATTGTAATCAGCGTGAGCTGCTGACAGCAGATGCCTCTCTGGAAATAGCTCATTAATCACGAGAGTTGCCCACGGGAGGAGCCGCCCAGAGCCCTGATCCGGCAGCACTTACGCAGCAGGATGCCCGTGTTATCAGTGAGGAAATCCACGCGCTTGACTCTACATACGCAAGTGTCCTTACTAGTTCCTGAAGGCAGCAAAAAGAGAAAGTCCTACCCATCCTCACCCAGTGCTCTTAGTAATGTTTGCTGCAGTAAAATGTTCCTGTTGGCTTCTGCCCTTCTGAATAGTGAGGGAGCCAATTTGTCCTAACTGAGACACAAATTGACCCTCCAGCAGTCCTGCAAAAAATTTTATTTTCTTTATTTTGTCTCTTTTTTCAAATGTCTTGGTTATATAAATACCAGTATTAAACTATACTCCTGGATCCTTCTGGTTACATATGAAACCAAAGACTTTTATATAA
>VFFE01006793.1:0-23501 GCA_008921705.1 Burhinus oedicnemus | reverse complement strand
AGGAAGGAAGGAAGGAAGGAAGGAAGGAAGGAAGGAAGGAAGGAAGGAAGGAAGGAAGGAAGGAAGGAAGGAAGGAAGGAAGGAAGGAAGGAAGGAAGGAAGGAGGCAAAGAAAAATATATACAAGTTTTCTGTCATGAAAAAAACGCTTTCGTTGTTGCAAGGTACTTACAGCTGTCGCACATGCAACATCTCCTAGGCCAACAAATCCTCAGTATGCTATACCTGACAACTAGGATGGGAGAAGAGGAATATTTTTCTCTCTGGGGAAACCTGGATTAAGTCCCTGTGCTGGTGGAAAACTGCACTGGGAATTTCTGTCTCCATGCAGAGTCTGTGCTTTACAGAAGACTCAGCTGGGCCCTTTCCTGCCTCAGTGGCACCAAGTTCAGCCTGGCACCGGGGGCTGCTCTGAGCCTGGGCTCATGTCTGAGCCAGGAGGTACAGTGATATGTGCAGTGGCTGCATCCACACCCCGCATCTGCTTTGTGTTGTGATTCAGGATGCTTATCAGAAGCAGCTGTTGCCAGATGGCTTGTGTTACCACTGTGGATCACTACAGATCCATGGTGGTGTTTTTCTCTGGCATATTCTCCATGCAATTGTCCAAAGCTAACACCCGCACTGGGCATTGACCTCTCCAGCAGGCACAGGCTGCCAAGATGTCCTCACAGCCCTTTAAGGGAAGCATCAGATGAGGACACACCAAAAATAGCATCTCAGAAGCTGATGTAACTATTCTGCTTCATGGAGCCTCATTTCTATTGCATGAGAAATGCCCCTTCCACTAACCACCTCCTTTGAAGGTCCATCTCCCACTATCCTCCTTATGCTGTTGCCTTATGCAGTCAGAAATGTGCTTCCCCAACACGTCTGCCTCTTCGCTTTGCTCTACCAAGCCACGATGGCCAGCATCGACTGCGATGCAGAGGTGAAGAGTAGCAGAGCTGCCGCTGGGCTGCAGGGGCACGGCCTGAGATCCGTCGGGCTCAGCAGCGGCAGAGTCAGAGCCGCAGCCCCCTCTAACCTGGCAATATTCTCACTTGGGCACCATGAGCCCTGACAGCCCAGCCAGCAGCTCCAGCCATCCTCTTCCCTGAGCAAATACTGCTAGGAGAGAAAGAGCGCAGTCTGACTCTCCTTATGCTCCTCTCATTTGCACACAAGGCTGGTGAGCGTGTGCATGTGTGTGCGTGTTAGTTCAAGGAGGGGATCGATTAATGGCGTGATGATGGGAGAGAGAACACTCTCAAGGCTCTGGGTCTGCCCCCTACCAGATTTTACTGGCGTTTTCTGAACATTTCTATTGGCTCAGTGGGCACAGCTTGCATGCAAACAAATAAAATAATGCTTAGTTATTGTTTGGTATGATGGGAGCCTGGGATTTTTTTTTTTTTTTTTACAAGTATTGTTTCTATTTGTCATTAAGGCTCACTTTCTAATCTATCTTTGTAGGAGGTTTGCCTTTTTTGACATTGTCAATTGCATGTAGCTAGAGCTCTCTTCTCTGGCCTGAAGAGGCATTTAAGGCCAACAGGGTGTTTGTGTTTTCTTTTCTGTTTTTCTTTTTCTTTTCAGAGAAGACAACCAGAAAAGACAGGGAAAAAGTGCTTGGTAAGAAAGACAAACATATAATTAGCAAAAATAAATACATCATTATTTGATGGTTTTCATGCATGTTACTGTTTCGACTGCTCATGAATTGTTTCATCCAGATTGTAAAATATTCATATTTATATGTTACTCAGAAAGAGAAGTGATGCCCTGGAGAGGCTAATTCTTGGTTTGCAGATTGTTTACAAGCTGTCAATTGCAATTTGAATATATTTGCAATTCATAGGGCTGATAAATAACAGAAGTCACGTGGTATATATTCTGCTCCTGAGCTGTAGTATGTCCTTGTATAAGTAACACCAAGGTAGGCAAGCATTTGTCTTCCCATCTGCCTCTCAAATCACACATTTAATGGAGCAAGCAAACATAACACCCAAGAGTACCTCTGGGATCTCATAATAGTATTCTGTCCCTCCTGGCTCCCTGGAAAACCCTGATCCCATGGGATTGTGTGTGGCCACCTTTCGCTAAGTCCCATCTCAGCTACAACTCACACATGAGCAGGACGAGTATTCTGTATGTTTTCTCTATATGACACCTAGCGCACTGTGGGACAGCCAGCCAGGAAGGGACAAAAGGCAAACTATGTCACCGCAACTGCAGACTTGTGTGGGAGCGGGTGACTGAGAACTCGGGGGATTCTGTTTTGTTATTCCAGACACGGGGTGAGGGTGGGGGGCACGACAACACTGTTCTTTGAGGGATGATTGATGCAATTATCAACACAATACAATTTGCAAATTGCATCTTACAATAAAAATGCCAAATACAGCGTTTACTTCTGGCTCCTATTTTTTCCTCCATATTTGAAATGAACTTTTGTAAGTACTTTTGTAAATGAAGAGAGACTCTAGGTGGTGAGGTTATTATTTCAAGTAATATGGCTGCTTTTCATTTTGTTTCTCCTTGGTACCAATTTTGTTTGATGGAATTGACCCCATTACTCACAAAGAATTATTCCAGAAAGTCTTTCACTTCATCTCCTGGTGGAAATAAAAGCCTGTCTCATGTTCTTCTCCTAAATCCATGGATATTAAATTGCATTGTGTGTGGTTTGCATGTACATAAATATGCGTAGTCACTCTGAGTCTCATAAATCAATATTTTCAAATGGGCATAGCTCTCCACCTTTACAATTGCTTGAAGTGATTCTTTGTCCTTACAGTTAATTTTTTTTCCTAATTTTTAATACAAATCTCTTTTCTGCAATTTACTCTCATTACTTCTTGTCCTCTGTGCTATAAAACACAAATTATTCCCTCTGTGGCAGCTTTTTATATATCTGTGGCTTCTCAAGTGTTACCAAGTCTCCCCTCATTTTGCCTAATCTTTCCTGATAGACAACATTTTTCTCCAAGATTCTCCTTGTTTTTTTCTAGACTGTTTTTAGGTGGTTCTTGTCTGTCTTGAAGTCCACAAGACTCGACACTGTATCAGTCAGGACCTGGATAGGTTGGAAGCATGTCTTAATGTTTCTCCGATGTGATACTCATCTTTGTCTGCTGTTAAGAAATTTGCTTTTTACACAAGAATGATATTACAGAATCATTTTTGCTCATGTTATGCTGTATACAGTGTACTGTCTTTTCCTGTAGACCTGTTTTCTCTCAGCCTGTATTTGTGCAGATGATTCCTTGCAAATAACAATTACTTGCCTCTGTGTTTACTGAACTGCACCTATTTTTTTTCCGATTATTTAGCCATTTTTCTTATAGCCAGTTTTAGGAGGAAATGACAGAGCAGAGTGATTGATTGTTTTTCCAGGTTACCTGTATGGATCATACAGGTTTTTGTTGCTCTTATAAATCTTCCCTGGTTGGACTGCCTGGCTTGCATGTGGTCTTGGTCATCTATTAGGTTAGGACAGGTTGCGGGGGGGGGAGGCACTTTCCCTGTGTCTAAAGGGTGGGGTGGCATCCATCCAAGACAGCTGAAGCCAAGGGTCTCTGGGCACTGAGACCAAGGGTGGGAGAGTAACAGAAAAGGGACCACCCAAATCCTGAAGCTGACAAAATCTCTAAAACTGGACATACTCCTGTCATAGGGAGAAGAACTTACTGCAATTTGTGGTGCCAAATCACTTGCTTTAATAAGTGTTCTGTGTGGACACAGAATATTTTTAAGAAAGTAACCGGTTTGACACAATATCTCCACGCAGACCATTCCCAAGTCTTTCCCACTCTCATTATGTGAAGCTCTTTGAACTGTGTCAACCCACCATTAGCATTTGCCATGTGTACATAGTCAATTGTTACCCTGAGGAATGGGATGGATGATGACATGCTTAGATAGTAATGCTTTAAATTAAGATTCCTGAATATGCCTCTGATGTACGGAGGTTAATTAAGAAGCTATTGTGAGCTGAATTAATACCATTTGCTTATTGAAAACATAACTCATGAGAATTAACAACAAAGTCATAAATATATTTCCCTAAGGGCCAGATCCTTCAGCTCTTACTCATTTGAGCAATCCTTACTCGCATGAGTACTCCCATTGAATTAATTGAGACTACATGTATGAGTTCATTTATCTGTATGACTAAGAAGTTGCATGGTTGGGTCCCACACAAGCGTTAATCTAGAATGAATATGTTTTTAATGATAAATCGGTATTTAGATGGACTGTAATGATTGTTTATATCCAAGCCTTGTTTTAATAAGACTGGTTTAGTCTGCCAAGTAAATAAATTCAGCTTTTTATTAATAATCAAGTGACAGAGAACCAACAATTACCGGTTAAAAGCGGAATTCTGACATAGACAAAAAGCAAGTGTGAGGTTTCATTAGGTCCGTTAAAAACATATACATTTTTGCTGATAGCTGAATGAAAAGCTGGTACACCTTCACCACCAAATTGAGTGTCATGCTCTGCAAGCAAGTTCTGAGTGAGTTTGCTCCAGAACCAAAAGCAGGAAAGCCATGTAGGTGAGAGGGATGGATGCTTACCTGGAGGGCAGCAACCCAGCCCATCCTGCTGTTGCAACCCAAGATGCTCATGCTATGTTGTATTGCATTCTGGCATGTAAAAATATCATCTTCCACTGTGCTGGATCACGAATGTCCTTCTGCTCTGCTGCAATGTCTATCTTGTAGACATGTTAAGAGTCGGTGAACTCCCTCAAAGCACATGCTGGCAGCCATGAAGACTTGTACTCTTCCTCTGGGACTGTGAACAGGAAGGGATTGCTCCACTGTGGCTGTTTTATCCCAAGTCCACTGGCTAGTGTTGAACAATCAATCCACTGTTGAGTGTGCAGGAGGGAAGAGAGGTCTCCTTCTTCCGAAAGAGTCCTTTAGACCAACCTGCCGTCACCTGCTCCACTAACGAAAAGTCTCTATGGGGACACTTCGGTGTCCACAGAGAGCAAATGGTGCAAAAAGGAATGCTATTCCCTTTCCCATGGACTCAGTCATGTGTGAGATACAATCACCGCTCATGGTCAGATGCCAGGGCCTGGTGACTCCAAAAGCACAAGAGTAGTTGTGGCACCATCTGATTCTTCAAAGTCCCATGAAACATCTCTGGCTGGGGGGAGACACAGCACAGCTTCCTTTGTACCTCCAGTTGCATCAAAGCGTGACTTCAGCAGAGACTCTTTTGGTAAGAAAAAATAATGGGGCCTGCCTTTTCCAGACCTTACCTAGTTAATTTGGGGGAGAGGGAGAAAAATAAAAAAAGAAAAACCTACTGGTTGTTGACAGAAACAGTTCAAGTGGCTGTCAACAGCCAGAAGGTTTTTCTTTTTTTTTTTTTTCTCTCTGACTATTTGCACCTTCCTGAATTTCACCTTGCACTCCTTTGACACTGTACTCCTGGCTCCCCTTTTCAGCGCTAAAAACTGCCCAAGGATGCTGAGGGAAAGGTTGTCCTTACACTGTTTCCTCAAAACTAGAAGGAAGCACCACACAGAATGTTTCCAGACACTCTCCCTCCTTCAAAACTTCCAGCCTGGAGTCAGGTTTTTTGGAAGATCGAGGACCTGTTCAAAGTCAAAATAATGCCTCATTTAAAGACCAAAAGAAAGCAAAGCAAATTGACTTCGAACCTTTAGTAATTTAACCACTGGAAACTGGCATTATTGCACACTTAGGACAATAAATATAATTTATCGCTGCACATTTTGATTCTCTGATGTCCTTTAAATCTCTCAGATCCATGTCACCCACATGAGGGATACAAAGGCAATAATAAGTAAAAGCTAAGCAATTACTGCCCTAATTTATAAGCATCTGTGATAAAAAGGAAGGTTGTGATTTGGAGGAAGCTTACTGTTGGGCCTTTGTGACATATACTTAGTCATCCCCACTAGTTACTCACATTGCAAACACTTTCCCCATCCCACATCAGAGGTATGTAATAAAAGTAACAATTTAATAAAGCAAATTAAATAACAGTAATAAAAGCTTCCTAATGGGCCTGGGAAGCTCTGTTATGTTCTAGGATTTGGTATTTATCTTAAAAAGCATAATTTTTACTCTTTTTTATTGTTGGTTGGTTGGTTTTTTTACTGGTCAGCTGTCACCCGTGAAAATCTGGACCTACAAAGAGCTGGTCCAGCCTCTCCCTGGGTCCCCACGGCCGCTTCCAGGGCAGGAGGGAGAGGAGGGAGGACGCGGTTGCCCCTCGCCGCATGCGTGTGGTCCGAGGCCGTGCCTGAGAACAGAGTCCCCGCCACCACCGGCAGCGTTCCCTCCACACACGCGGCAGGGGGAGCAGGGGGACCCGCGCCTTTGTTGGCGAAGGTCTCTTCTGCTTCCAACGGAGAAGCAGCAAGGAAAGGAAGGGGCAGAAAGAATAGATGTGGGGTGATGGTAACAAAAGGAGGAGGAAAAAAGCATGGGAGGAGAATAACGAGGCGGAGGGGCTCTGTAGTCTACTTTTATGAGGAAAACAGTCACTCAAGAAGACAAGATGGGCCATAAATATTGGCATTTGCATTCATCCGTGAGTTAAGTGCTAAGCAAAGGGTCTACCGGAGAAGCTGGCCTGCCAGGAAATACTGCAGGAGCTGGGGTGTTCCTCTGTGCAGCCCCGGGGCCCTTTTAGTGCCCCCCAGGGTTCATGCCTCCTTCTGGGAGCTGACAAGGTGGAAGTTAATGACAGCAGTTAACGCATTGGATCACCAGGTCACGCTGCCTTTGCTCCCCCTTCAAGCCCCTTCACAGCAAGTAAACAGACAGGGCCATAGACTGGAAATGTGTCCTCTGGTACTTCCGCAACACAAACAGTGCAGTAATGGAAAAACAGCCTGTTTATCCTCAGAGTGTTAGCAGATGGCAGCTCCTTCCCGCTCCCTCTCTCCGCTACAAGCCAAGCTCCCCAGTGCATCCTCGAGGCCATTGCTGGGGACAGGCATTCTCCAAAGCCCCTCAGCAGGGTGTGCACCAGGCACAAACGAAGGTGAATCCCACAGGGTCTTCTCAGGGGCTTGTGCAGGAGCATTGACTACAAGGGAAAGGGTGCGCAGAGATTACCTGTAGATACACCTACTCTAGCTAGAGTATTGCACAGATGCAATACACTGCTGCAAAAAGGAGCACTCTGGACTTCCTTTACAGAAAGCCAGCAGCAGGCATGTCCTTGTCCTGTTACAAGTGCCCCACAAGGCAGAGGGCAAATGGAGGAGCTCATACTTCCTCTGTGGGGCCCCACAGCCCAGCTGGCATCAAACGCCGTCATGCCCACCCAGGGACCACAGTTAGCACCGCCAGTCTCCCCTACTAGTCAACAGGCAGCTCCATTTCAGCTGTTTCTGAGGAGAAACAAGAGGAGAAGAGGTGGTCATGGCTTTCCCTCCATCCCTCTTTGCTGCATCTCTAGAATCTACAGATGCGCAGCCTCTTCCCAATCCAGCTGAGCCAGCTGCAAACCCCTCCCTGGACACTTGCTATCCCTCTCTTGTCAGGAGCTACTGCCTGCCTGGGACCCCTCAGCTAGGCTGTTTGTGGGAACACTTCTCCACCCAGTGCGTTCAAAATGCTGGTTTCCAAGTCTTCAGTCATAACCAGAATGATGTGGGTTAGACAGGGCTCACACCAGCCCCAGCTGAGAGGCCTGAGAGGCCACGGCTGCTTTGGCAGCAAAGTTGCACCCTGGCAGAGCGTTGGAGCACACCGCTATGCCTCCCTGTAAGGCCGCATCCTCTCAAAACTCGATAACCGACAGAGCCACCATGAGGGGTCAAAAAGCATCTGGGACAGGCTAGGGAGGTTACACTTAGGTAGTTAGAGAACACGTACTGGATGGAAGCCTGAGCTAACCTAACCCAGGACTGCAACAGGATCAGATTCTGCCCTCTGCAAGTTACACGCAGGTTTTGATCATTTATGAATTTGTTACACTTAGACTTTTCCACCATAAATATGTAAGGCTTAGGTGTATAGCCAGTCCAGGAGCATTTCTGATTTTACCTGTGGATTCACAGCATCTTGTGTGGTGAAGGTGGGGATTGATGAGTACATGAGTTAGGGTCCCCTAGTAAGGTAAAGAGTGAACTACCACAACAAGAAAGATAATTACTGCCCTGCTGACAGCCTTGACACCCAAATATCCATAGGGATCACTGACTGTCTGCTCCTTGTTCTCTGACAGAGACCTGAGAACCTCCTTGGCAGGAGTTCAGGGAGAGCAGTCTGTGCTTGCAAAGCACCATCCTTTGCTTTTACATCACAAGTGGAGTTCATGTCGCCTCACTCCAGACATCCCATCTTCCTCCAAGAGTAGTCACTCCTTTTACAGTCAAAGGAGGGAAACACGCATTTCTACAGAGTGACTCATCTAATGTACTTTAGACACCTCCTTTAGGAAGAGGTGAGTTGCACTGTGGCTTTTGCAGTGTCCAGGCTAGAAAGTAGGTGCCTGGTTGTGTTGCAGACAATACAGCTCTACACACTTCGCCAGCTGAATCCTAGCTGTCTTGAACCGTGGATACTTCAGAAAGGTTGTCTTATGTTTTCTCCAGCTGTGCTCTTGTGCAGAGGTCATCAGCATTTGCGAAGTGTCTGGGTAGTCCAGACTGTAAACAGCAGGGCCCAGAAGGGGGTTAATTTCTCTATATTCAGACCAAGGTTTGGATGTCATCAGCCATATAAGACCCATGGCTGTATATTGAGCCATGAACATAGGAAGGAATACTGGCTAGCCTCCATTTGCTATCACATCTTCAGGCATGGACACAGAGGCAACATGGATGGGGTGGGGAACTGGGGCTGCAGTCACTAATGTATGTTAGGAAATGAGCATGTATTCTATGCAGGGATAGTGATGGTGGGTGCTTTCTCCTTACCTTCTCTAGTAAATACACAATTGGTATCACCAGCCAGCATCAGATCTGTTTGGGATACATAACAGCCTCCGCACTTTTGGAGCAGTACAGTCTGATGTTCATGTGTCCCCAGGCAGCCCGGAGACACAGGGACACCCTTCTGGCTCTCCTTCCTTCTTCTCCCTTTGCAACTCCCCTGCTGCTGAAGCTACCAAAACCTCTCAGAGGCAGTTGTCCCTCAGTCAGTATGGATGGCACTGTTTTAGTCAAAGCTAATTTGTACTTCGGCTTTGAGACATGCCCAAAGATATACACACGCCTAAAAAGAACTTGAAAACTTAAAATGTTCAGCTAGCTGCTAGCTGCCGCAACGAACCAGCAGCCTCTTCCCAGATTATCTTGCTGCTGCTCATCACCACCAGCTTCTTTTAGCCTTCCAGTCACTGAACAGGCCTTCTTCCTCACAGGGCAATGATGGTAGTGATAGCCTCTGAGAAGCAGCAGTCAAGACAAGAAGGAAGGCTATTCCACTGGCCATGCAGAGATGAGAAAAAAAGGCAGCCATAGAGACATGGCTCCAGCTACTTCTCACCATTTTGTTTCAGCCATGACAATTTGTCTTTGCACCCACTGCTCCCCCCTCTGCCTGCAGCTGGGATGGGCACAGCCCTCATTCCTGCGGCTGCCTTCCTGCTAACTGGCCTTAGTGCTACCCCTTAGAGACATCATGAAAAGAAGAGTGAATGAAATGAAACTGGTGCCAAGCCCACCTATGTGGTTTACCTAATCCTGACATGTCACAACAGAATTTGGGGGCTGTATCTTACTCAAGAGGAAGTGATGGTTCCCGTAAGCCAGGTATATTTCTTCAGGGGGTTTATTTGCTTTTCACTATCAAAGTCATAATTACTCATTCAGACTACAGCAGCGATGTATCATCCCTCGGTAATGTAGGTATGCAACTTCATCTTTGCCACTTGGAGAGGCATCCTGCCCTGCTCTTGGCTCCCTGCAGCACATCTGACTGTGCTGCAACGAGTCAGTGGCTGCTCTCTGTCTCACCACCCTGTCAAAGGAAAGCAGTATAAGATCCCTTGCAGGCATATTTTAGATGTGTAATACTGATATGCTTCATAAAACATATCAGCACACTTCGAAAGTTATTTCCAAAAGTTAAACCCATGAGTCAGACAATACCAGGGAGTCAAAAGTGTCCCACGTGCCAAACAAGAACCAGCACACAGCTGAAAGCCACTGAAGGAAATGGGCAGCAGCTGGTGACACAACAGGAGCTGGTTTTCCCCTGTCCTCTCTTGGATGCCAATGCTTGTGAAACCCTGAGCTCCAGCAGGAAACATAGGGGGAAGAATGCATGTCACAGCATACAATGGAAGGGGGGGGTTGGGTGATTTTCACGGCATTCAGGTTCACTCTGAACTTTCCACGGAGCTCTGGCACCAGCCTGATTCGAACAATTTCTAGTAGAGCTGAAACTGCCTTCTAGGTCTCTCAGATCCTAAGGTAACTCCTTGAGTGGTCTTGAGAACACCAAAAAAGCAAAACCTACCTTCTCTCCACCTGGTATGCAGGCACCCTGATGGCCATCAACTTCCCAGCTGCACGTGACAGGTCGTGGCTGTCCTGTTACTTCACACTTACGGTCTCTAACCTCATTTCCTAAGCAGAGTGTGAGGAAAAGGTCAGAAAGGATTTATTAAGTTTCCTGGCCCCAGAAGGGGTGTGTGAGGACAAGGCAGGTCTCAGCTTGCTATGCACATGCTCACACCCGCAGACTTGTGGCATTTAACCTGCTTTACCATAGCAAGGCTCCCACTAAGAAACCGCCTGTACCCAGACACTAGTGTCCTTGATGCTTACCTCCTTAACTGCAAACCTCTCACGAATGCCAGCTGCATTGCCTCCAAGCCTTCATCAGTTCTTCAGCTTGTCTGTCCCAGTATGGTGCAGCTGAAGCATCGACCTCATCACTGGCACTAACTGGGTCATTTATTCCACTACATCAGTTTGTTCAGCTGAGTATAGGATACAGTATATTGAAGGGAGGGGATCCTGTGTTTCCTTGCTAACCTTCCAAAGTCACATCAAACGCCAGAGGAGACAGAGAACAGCAGCAGCAACACACTGCACAGGGGGTCTCTTCAGGCAGTAGAGACAAAAACTGACATAAGGAACACAATTCAAACCAATCAAAATGTTTGCATAAATTGCGTTGGGTTTTTTGCAAATCTGTGAATGGTAAGAGCAAACTAGAAATCTGTCAGCAGTAGAAGTCCCTTGGATTTTGCCCTAAAAATCCAAAGAAATCTCTTTCCTTTAAGGCTGTCAAGGATAAATGACTTACTGAAGCCAAGGCTTTGCAGGTGATCAAAGCTCTGTGGATGTCCACGTTTATCACAGGGAAGACTGGGATGCTAGGACAAACTCAAAGTAGGAGACGACTGGGCATATAATATACAGAGGTGGTTGTGAAGTAAGAGACTTCCCTTGTCACTTTGCAATAGCTCATGTGGATGAACTCTACAGATTCATTTCACAGAATCACACAGAACAGCGAAGGTGGGAAGGGAGTCCTGGAGACTGCCTAGTACAATCCTCTGCGCAAAACAGGAACAACTAGAGTAGGATGTCCAGGACTGTATCCAATCATGTTTTTAATATCTCCAAGTACAGGGACTCCACAACCTCTCTGGGCAACCTGTGCCAGGGTTTGACCACATTAGCTGTAAAAAAGTTTTTTTCTTATGTTTAAATGGAATTTCAATTTGTGTCCATTGCCTCTTGACCCGTCACTGGGCACCACTGAGAAGAGTATTGCTACTTCTTCTTTACTTCTCTCCATCAGGTATATATACATATTGACAGGATTCCCCTTGGGCCTTTTCTTCCCCAGGCGGAACAGCCCCAGTGGTCCCAATACCCATTCATGACTGGCCTCCAGCAGTACTTCATGCCACTGATCACAACCGTCTGAGCCCAACAATTCAGCCAGTTTTCAATCCACCTCACTGACCATTTATCTAGTCTATATTTAATCAGTTTTTCTATGAGGATTTTATGGCAGACAGTGTTGAAAGCCTTACTAAAGTCAAGATAAACAACTTCTATCGCTTTCCCCTCATCCACTGAGCCAGTCATTTCAAGATAGAAGGCTATTAGGTTGGTCAAACATAATTTCCCTGTTGCAAATCCATGTTAACTACTCCCAATCACCTTCTTGTCCTTAATATTTGAAAATGGCTCCCAGGAATATTCACCTCATCACCTTCTCAGGGATCGAGGTAAGCTTGACCATCCCTTAGTTTCTGAGTTCTACGCCTTGCCCTTCTTCAAGTGACATTTGCTTTTTCCCCATCCTTAGGAACCTCTTCCAGTCACCGGGACATTTCAAAGATAGTCAAGATTACAATGTCAAATCATAATGACATCGGCTTCTTCCTTTTGCTGCCTATTTATCTGCAGAAGCCTGTCCTTTTAACACTTCACATCCCTCACCAGATTCAAATCCAGGTAGTCTTTGGCTTTCCTAACCCCATCTCCCCAGTGTCTCAGTATTCCTGCTGGGTCACCTGATCCTGCTTCTGCCTCTTGTATACATACTTTTTGCATCTGAGTTTTGTCAGGAGCTCCTTGGTCATCCATGCAGGCCTCCTGCCACATTTGCTTATTTCCTGCACATTGGTCAGGACCACTCCTGAGCCTGGAGGAGGTAATCCTTAAAAATCCACCAGATCTCCTGGACCCCTCTTCTCTCCAGGGCTGAATCCATGGGATTCTTCCAAGCAGATCCCTGAAGAGGCCAAAGTCTGTTCTTCTGAAGCCTGCACTGGTGATCCTGGTTTTTTTCCTGCTCCCTCCCCTCAGGATCCTCAACTCCAGGTTCCCGTGGTCACTGCAGTCAAGGCTGCCCCAAACCTTCACCTCCCTATCCAGTTCTTCCTTGTTTGTAGTTACAAGGTCCATCTCCTTTTGTCAGGTCCTCAGTGACCTCTGTCACATAGTTGTCATCACTGCGCTGCAGGAATCTCCTGGATTTCTTGTGCACTGCTGTGTTGTCATGCCAGGAGCTCTGAGGTAGACGATTATCTATGCAACTATGGAAAGAAAAAACAGTTGTAGGGATACCGGGAAAAATTGTAGTTACATGGATTGGTGAGCTAAAATGAAATGTTTCCAAAGTTTAAGGGAACCTGATGAACTTACACTGAACCTTGGGTCAATATGTACACAGAGTCAGAGATCTTCAACTACAAACAGAAGTTGAAATGGGAATTAGGACTGCTTTTAAAGAAAAAGTAAAGTAGTGAGGTTAGTGATGACCTTCAAAGTTTATTTTAATTCTCACTAATGTACTATGGATTTCGTGATGAGAATGCTGAAAGGAGCAGGATCTGAAACCTTCAACACTGTTGAAGACTGAAGTTTAGGCACAGTTGCATTTATTAAATTAAGGGCCTTGACTCTGACAGAAGCTGGGAAAGTAAAATAAGTGTTGCGTATTTCTTAAGTGTTAATCAATCCTTAGCACCTTTAAGAAACAAGTAAACACAGTAATTCTCATTTTACAGTTTAATTCCTCTTCCTTAACATTTAGGGAAAGAGAGGTAGGGAAGTTGAGTGACTTGCAAGAACAGGTATTAGCATGTAAGAGTTACTGGCACTTCATTCAAGGCTCATCCCAGATCACACTCCTCTCTGCATAAGTTTCCATAAATCAAATTATACCTGGCAAAAGTAATAGTTTTTAAAATATAATTACAATGGAAGGAATGTAGTACAGTGGATGCATTTTCTTAAGCCATTTGACAACTTGCCTCATAAAATCAGCCTGCAAATGTGAAATTCAAATTAATTCCAGCCTATATAAAAACACCAAAAGCTAGGAACTGGCTGGATGATACAAACAGCAGGTAACCAGAAACGGTGATGTCCTGAGCTGGAGGCAGGCCCAGTGGGGTGGCACCAGGACTGGATGAGATAAACAGTACATTATGTCTGCAGGTTATATTCAATTTGTGGCGATGCAAACACCAGTGAAGGCAGAGGGAAAAAAACCCAAAGGTAAACTGGAAGAGTCTGAAATGTGTGAATTGCATAACAAAAAGTAAGCCAAATTACTAAATACACACTCAGCAAGTATTGAAAAGAAGAGATACAAAAAGCAGAAAGATCAGCAGGACCTAGTTAAGTACTTAATAACAATATCAGATAGTAAAAAAAGATGTTTTGGCAGCACAAGAGCATGACAAACAAAACTTGAATTATATGATATTTCCTATGCAGAAGACCCATGTTAGGCAGAGGGGAAGATTAGAATCCCTTCCTGTGCAGCATGTGTGAGATACTGCTGATATCCATCTTCAAGTTGTGGCCCGCACTGGCAGCAGGACAAGTTATTGCTGGAAAATGAAGGGCATCCTCCACGAACTTCCAAGAGGAATGGGCTGCTGTGACAGCTTGTGAATTGCAGTCAGCTCTCTGGAAGCCATCATCCCCTGAGGAGTGAGGAGAGGGAGCGACCCAGAGGGTCAGAGTTGGGCGCTCCTTTCCCAGGTGCCCCTGGCCTGAGTTCACAGGGACAGCAGAGCTCATCCTCCATGTGTTTTCTTCACGCAAAGAGGGCTGGTGTGGCTGAGGGGAGCTGCAGGAACATCTACGGGCAGCAACCTGAGACCCCAGTGATGGCTGGGGAAGCCATGCCAAGGAGGAAAGGGAACTGGGTTCACATGAAAGCCTTGCCTCCATTGTTGGGAGCATAGCAGGCACTGGAGCCAAAATGTAGACCAGTAGAAGGAACTAGGTCAAATTTTCATGATTCAAGCCTGAGACAGCCAGCAAACTAATATTGAACGTACACATTAAAAGCAGCCATAAAACAGCATTACAACAGTTGTGAACCTGCAGCCTATCTCATTTTTCCCACCCACCTTCCCAAACAGCTTTCTTCTTTCCATTGCCCTTCCGAAATGAACAGTGCTCAGTGTTAGTTGTGTTGCCGGCATTTATCTGGGAGAATGAACTTGTGGCCTGATCTCCTTTTCCCAAACCTTCCTCCACAACAAAGGACAGCAAAAGCAGTAGCTGATACATCTGAGACAGACATACTTGAAGCCTGGTGCCTTTCATCAGACAAATGACCAAATACAGAAGCTCATTAACCCAAGGTGACTACCAGAAATATTTTAATCCTAAAAGTTTATAATTAACAGGAAGATCAGTGAGTAAATTCTACGTACTTCACACTAGCAGAAATGTGGCTTTATAACTTCTTTGCTGCAGCTGTAATCGTCAAAAGAATGAAAAAAGGAACCGCCTGCAGCAGCAATCCAAACCCCATGTACAGGTATTTTAAGAACAGTCAGGTGAATTTGCGGTGCTGTAGATGTGGGTGGTTTATCTAGCAATAATGTGCTTGTGAAGGATGGAGAAATTTTATTCCGAGGCACTGCTGGAGTCTCTGCAGGATCTACCCTGCCATGAACTTCTGTTAGTTATGTATAAACATCTTGTGGTCTTCACTGACCCACTCCAGACATCCAGTCTTAAAGGGTTAGTATCAGGCCAGCTCCTGAGCATGACTGCAACATGCCCAAGAGAGACCAGAAAAGTGGCAGAAGGCATGATTCAGGATTTCAATGGCATGCTAGATTTCATATTGGCATTTTGTACAACCCTACCAGATGACAGATCTCGCTTGATCCATACAAGACTCTGCTCCAGAAGACTCATACTGGAGTCATTAACCAGCTCTCAAACTTGCTCAAACTCTAATTTGCTGATTCTTAAACTAAACACAGTGCTGGGCTTCCTTCCACCCCCAAACTTACGTTCAAAATACTCAGATCCTCCTTCCTTTTGTAGGCAACCTGGCTGGGATTCTTTCAAACTCTCTCCGCCCTCCCTCTCAGCCTGGCTTGAACATTTCTAAAGTAAAAACATATTTGTGCGAGGGCTTAATTTGGCAACAAAGGATTTTGCTGTTAAATTTACATTGGGAACTTGTCCCAGACAGCGCTGTGAAAAATGTGCTTGGACATTCATTTCAAAGAGTTTTGGTTCTTGTTGGTATTTTGTTTTGCTTTGAATTGTTGAAACAAGGCTGTTTCAGTGATGGGTTGTGCCCATTTCAGCTGGGTGAGTAACAGAAGAGAAGTCAAGGTGTTTCCCTTCCTCACTTGCTCTGTGCTGGAGCTGGGTAAGAGAAGATGAACTCCAGGGTTGTGGGAGGCAGAAGAGGGCTGGCATGTAGCATCCCACCTGCCTGCAATTAGAAGGGACCCGCCTTTGTTTCTTGGATTTGTTATACCAGTAACAAAAGGGGTGAATCAATCAATCCCGCCTTAGCAGGGCGACATTAAACAATATAGCCATTGATTAAACCTCATTTTTCAGAGTAGATTGTAGCCTAAAGTCAAAGTCTTGTAACAAAAAACTTA
Organism: Burhinus oedicnemus; assembly: GCA_008921705.1. Classification (NCBI taxonomy): domain Eukaryota; kingdom Metazoa; phylum Chordata; class Aves; order Charadriiformes; family Burhinidae; genus Burhinus; species Burhinus oedicnemus. The sequence continues at coordinate 7,167 of VFFE01006793.1, read as the reverse complement.
CCACAAAGCAGGGAGCAAAAATGTTTTTTCTTTTGTGATGTCCTAAGACTGCACTAAATTATACATCTGAAATGAAAATCATGAATGTAGGTTTGTATTTCAGACTTTGCCCATTAAAACGTGGCTTTAACCTGGTCCTCTGATGCTTTTGTACTTCTGCATCATGTAAGAAAAGGGGATGTAAGAAAGGAAACTTCTGGGAAGACATGTTGGCAGATATGTAACAACCATTGTAGGAGTAGCGATATGTTTTCTTGCAAAAGCTCTGTGAGTGGTGCCTTCAGACCAGGGTCCTGAAGCAAACAGCCCTCATGTGGGGCTGTTCGTTTTCTAAATACAGGCTTTACTCAAGCTACCTTGAAGTGGTTGGGGGAGCACAGAGGTTTCCAGTTCATAGGCAACTTTGCCAGACTGCATTGCTGTATTGGAGGTGCTAAGTCTGGAAGATTTCAGAAGAAGGAGGGTTCCACATCTGTGGGACAGAGTTAGGAAGAGACATGGACTCGCTGACGGTTGGGGCAGGCCTGCTCTAACACATCCTTATCCAACAAAGATAATGAAGATGGGAAGAGGTCCCTTTAAATAGATGGAAACCCCACTGGCTTTGCAGTGAAACTTCTGCTGGTGCACTGAACAGCCTGGGCTAAGGAAGGCAACAAACTATGAAATAAAATGTAGTTTTGTGAGTAATTACACACTCTGAAGCTGAGCTAATTTTGCTGAAGACTTTTTTTTTCCCCAAACCCCTGGTTTTTTGAGATGGAGTCTTATGCATCTCACCCCAAACAACCACATTAAGTTGCTCCTTTAAAACTAAAGAATTCCAAACTTTTGCAAAATTTAATATAGAAATTATTTCAACTGTAGCTGTAATCTGACAAGAGTTGTATGTATTAAAGAGCTGTAGTTAGGATTGTTCTACCAACTTAACATTTTGGTGTGTAAAGGTGCTTTTATTTCTTAACTTCATCATAACATAAGTGTTAGCAATACTTGAAATGGTGTCTATGGACAACTAGAGGTGGGGCCAGGACAGAGGATGATTATGATCAAAGCCTGAGTTTACATACTATTTCTATATTTTCAGTAGTTATATCTCTCTGTAAGGACTACAATTTTAACACTGAATCATGAAAACAAGATCCAGCCTCAAAGAAGAAGGGATCCACTCTGGGATGAGTGAAAAATTTATTTTTCATGGATTAGGAAAATCAGCAATATTCACCATAAAATTTGCCGAAGCTTAGGTAGAATTTGCCATTTACATGAGGTCTTCTACATTATGGTAAAAGTTATTTGTAAAAGAAATTCTTAAATTAGAACAAAGAGTTGTTTATAACATAACACTGATCGAAACTTAAGTTACAAGTAAGCATTGCTGGCAATGCCTGTGGTCGTTAAAGTAACACCCTCCTAAAAACATGTAATGCCGAAGCAGAAGAACAGGAAAAGGATTTTGCTCCATAGCAACCAGTCTTCTTTGACCTTTCAGTTTCAACAGACTAAATTATCTTACCTTGATTCAGCCTTTTTTTTTGTTGAAAGAATGCCAACTTTTTGGACTCTTTTAAATGTTATTAGAGAGTTGAGAACTGCAGAATGTAGTGGGGCTTATTTGGATCAGAAGAAATATCAGATACTGAGATATTTAGCAGAGTGTTTGTGCACACTTCAGAGGACAAATATTAGAAAATGATCCAATATTTTATCTTCAAATCCTCATTATCTCAGCTTCTTTAAGCCTGGGATATTTACTGTGTTTACTCTTACTTCAAATGCACTAATGAAAGACTATTTCCCTTGTGTAAACAAGGTTAAAATACATTAAGATAAACTGCAAAATATTGAGATTGCTGAGGTTTAGTTTCCTATTAAAATTAACTTCAACTGGGGACAGTGTTTTATGAACTGATTTAAAACCCCAAAATATCTTTTAATATATTCAAATTTATGATAATCACCATTTTAAATAATAAACTTGTGCTTACATAAATAATATTTTTAAATTCAACAGCTGTAGAAACGTACTTTTGAAAGACAGATGCATGCCATGCTGAGAGGAACAGCATTTCTTAAAATGTCCTTGAAAACATTACCTTTGTTTTTCATGAGGATGTCTCTTGTTTTCATGTATGAAAGATGGTACTCACAATTGTTTCAGCTTCTTAAGAAAGGCAGCCCTTGCTTCTTCCACTGGTCCATGTAACATGGGAATGAGTACTGTGTCCTATTAATGGTGACACGGACAACAGCTTCTGACTTAGCGTGATGTACACTGCTTTCTGACCCAACATCATAGGGTAGGAGAAAATTACAATGAAGCATTTAATATTCCATTTTTATTGAACATCTCTAGATGTTCTACAGTTTATCAGCAGGAACCCTCAGTTTAATTTTACAGTGTCTCAGATACCCATGCATGATTATTTGGTTAGATTTTTCTGCAAGATGAGGGCTTCCCTCTCTTGCCATTTCACAGGCACTAACCACTTGAAAATAAAAGGGATTCCTAAACCCATGGAGTCTTGAGCCAGGAGGTCATAACCATAGCTGTGACAGCCTGGAGAGTTGTGCCACATGTGTTGGGCCAGCGCTGAGTTGTGAGTACAAGAAATGCCGTTCAGGTAAGAGAATGGCATTGAAACATGCCATTTCTCTTGGAATAACCTGCTGCAGGTCTATCTGGGATGTGAGGGAGTCAGTCCTGGAAGCTAGAAACACAGGCAGAGCCTCCCCTCTGCCTCACAAACCCTTCCTTCTAAAAGTAATGAAAGTACTTCTTTGCTTTTAGCGGTTTCTCACAGTTGCAAGCTCTGGCTCCACTAAAGGATGTAACAGTACAAATCAAATGATGGTGAATGTTTTATTCTCCTTGCGGTCTCAGCCAGAGGAGGGACCTCATTCATTGCAGCAGTCTTGGGCTCCTTTGTGCTCCAAAGTGGTTTACCCCAGGTCAGCTAACACATGGTCCATAATTACTTCTAGCACCTCATTTCCCCTCAACATTTTTCTCAAGATCTCTCTGTAGAAAAGCTTGTTCTCCTAACTATTCTCCAGCCAGATGTCTTTAACTGGACTTCCTTCACAGTACAGCTGGTCCTCAATAACCAGCAGATGTTGCTACTGAGCAGCAGAGAGGCCAACACACCACCTTCCTCCAAAGCTGAAAGTAACTCAGAGCTCAGTTTCTATCTACATGGAGCGAAAAAAGCCCAACCCCAAATGTCAAGCTTGAGTCATCTGTGGTTACAGCTGTATGAAGGGCGCAGGGAATCCTGAACCCATTGAGGCATGGAGAAGCTGAATGAACAGCAAAGTAGATCTTGGAGAAGAAAATTCTCTCCAGTATTAGGAATTTTCTTATTGTTTGTGGCTTTAAAATTCATAAATTACATTGGTGCTAAACCACAGACTTCAGCTAACATACCTCACCTTTATACCAGTGTCCAATCAGTGTATTTAACTCTGTCAAACATTCTTTTAGACATTTTGAGCACCATTTTAGGGACCATTTCAAGTAATGCCCTAGAGAAGTCCATGGAGGCCCCATCTGTAAACTGTGCTACTCAGACAGGGAACTTCACCAAGAAATGACAGTTGCTCTAGAGATCATCTTTTCTCGTAGAGTATGTTGTAAGGGACACTCAAGGAAGTAAATTCACAGGGACTTTCTTAACTTTTACTCTTCTGGACTCTTTATATTGTTCTCATTAGCAACGAGAATGATGATTTGCTTAACAAAGTCATCTCATCCCCAGGTGGGAGGGTTGCAGTGCAGGGGTTGTGCAGGTAGCTGCACCGGGGGAATTTCCAGCTGCTGTGGAAGAGGTCAATACCATAAGATGACATCTTCATAGAGGGAAGTGATTGTGCAAAGTCAATGGCTTCAACGTGAACGTTGCCCTATTTTGCAAATACAATGTCAGCAGTGGAGAGGGGAGGAGAGGTGAAGTTTCCTAGGGAATTTTTGTTGTTTTTTTCTATTGCTTATTTCTGCTAAAAAGCCATTGATCTGGCATCTTTTGAGGAGGAACAGGAAACTGACACTGCAATGCAAAAAATATTCCTGGAAAATTGAAATTTCAAAATGTAGCTCTGCCTTTTTTCACATTAATTCATTCAAAAATTCCCCTGAGACTCCCTCAGGGGAGTGAAAACACCTGAAAAAAAAATCTCATTACCTAACTCCATTGCTGTTTAACCACTTGTCAGCTCTCAGGATGATGTTCATGGTTCCTTATTAGTCCTGTCACTAATGTATGGATTCAGAGGAGAAAATACTTCATTTAACAAGGAACTTTGGGTAACTTTGGACTAGGAAGCTCACTCACCTTCACTGTAATTTGTGGACAGCAATTACTTCTGTAGTACTTGCTCTGTCTTCCAGCTAAAGGTTTACCCTGAGAAAACTGAGTGCCAGACGTGATAGAAATTTGCTTGAAAATCTGACGCCTCCCCATGAAGCTCCATCTTGGAGCTTGCGGGAAATTTTTGGCAGAGTTGGTTTTGAGTTGTATTTTTCCATCAGGAAATGGCAAAGTCTAAAGTTTTCCTGTAGAAATAACCCTTTCCTTATCCTCCTGAAATAACTCGCCTCCTGTAGGATTGCCAGTCCACAGGATACAAGAAATATGGACAGGGTAATAGGGTGTATGCCATCTGCTATATGCAGCAAGTCTTATGGGAGTGTCATTTCCAGCCATAGGTAGAAGAGAGATACTGTTTTGTCCATTTTTTAAAATAAACAGCCTTGATTATTACATTGCTAAATGTTGTAGCATGTTTTATACACAGGCCAAACAAGAAAAATTAATAAATAGGAGATGTCATTTCTAAAAGGTTCATCTATCTTCTCTGTTTAGACTTATATAGGTTACTATCTCTCTAACAAGCTTATTTGCTAAATAAATGTATTGACAGCCTGCTTAAATTGTGGGATAAACTAAAACCCAAGAGACACATGTATTCAGAGAAAAAGCAAGACACATTGCATCATGAAATATTACAACACTTACAACACCATTACCAACAATGTTAAGAGTATAACATCTACGTTCAATATCTCATTATTTTTTCTAATTCAGTCAAGGCCCGAGACAAGGGCCTAGTGAAATCCTACAGAAAAAGAACAAGGATTGCTGATGCCACGTCTCCATGGCAGCACAGCTAATTTGGCAGGACAACCAAGCGTGCAGAAAAAAAAGAGGTTATTTACAAAGATATCTTTGATAAAAGGGGCTTTGGGGACAGGAAAATGGTCCAGGAAAAAAAAAAGTCCCAGAAATGTTCCAATCTTTAAAATAAATACTTTAAGTGAGTGAGAGAAAATAAATTGAAGAAAAAATTTCTTGAGTCACTAAGCACAGTGAGTTTCATCTTTGTTTGTTGTTGTACAATGCTATAAACCACCCTGAATGGCCCAGAATAACATTAGTGGTTCTGTGTATTGTAACCACTTCAATCAAGGCCTTTTGTTTTGAATCACCTGCCCTGCCTGCATTGGAGCCCCTTTTATAACCCGGTCGCAGCACAGAGATCTAATTTAGTTCCTCATACAAAAAGGAGTGAGGAAGAAAAATAGGCTCATCTCTTACTGCTCCTTGCTTGAATTCACAAGAGAACAACTGGGGCAACAACTGGAGTGCAATGTTTAAGAGAATATTTTAAAATTCCTTACCCTATGACCCCCAAACAATTTGTAAATGATATTGTTATAGCATTCCCAAAGGATGCAGATGCCCAGCTGGACACAGGTGAATTGGTGGCCTAGGGGGAAGAGGAAACTCTGAGGAGAGCCCACCCTGAAACACCACATGCAGCAAGGGGCAGGGGGCTGTCACTTAACTCCCACGGAAGGGCAGAAGTGCCTGAGAATGGTTAATCTTCTCTAGCAGAAGGCTCGCTTGAGGTTGCAGGCAAGGGACTGAGACCCTGCCCAGGGCCATGCTACAAGCCTTTTCCAGTCCCCTTCCATGTTTCACCTGTAGAAACAGCTCTGTCCAAAGGCCCATAGTGGTTAGTAGAGCAGCCGAGCAGCCTTTCTCTTAAATATAACCCCTGGCAGACATGGAAGTGCTGGTTTCACATTGTGAGACCTTCTCAGATCAAGGAATGCACCACATCTATCACTGTGTCCATGATTACCTTGTTTTTAACTTGCCTGAAAAAAGGTGATTTTGCCCCCATCAGTTCTTCAGCATGGAGTCAGTCTCAGCCAGAGGCTGAGCCCCCTGGCCTTTTGGGAGATGGTTTCTCTGCCAGCGAAGAGCCACATAAGGACTGCAGGCAGTAGCCGCAAGCCCCAGGCTGACCAAGCCCCCTTACAGTGCCATGAACCAGACCCTACAGCATCTAAGCAGGGAGGTGTCTTTCCAGCATGAGGTTGTGTCCAGCATATGCTGGGGTCATGTCTCTCAGCAGCACAGGTACAATTTGTGTTCTTTTTTGTTCTCATTGCTACAGTAGTACAATTTACTTTGCTCTAAAGGCAACGTGGTTGTAGTGCATAACCTGCAGATACACATTAAATGCAGGGCTGATGTTAGTGAAAACAGCCACACAAGTGTGTGTGTGTGTGTGTGTGTGTGTGTGTGTGTGTGTGTGTGTCTGAACCCTGTAGGTTCAGGGTAAGAACTAACTAAACACAAGTATAATCTTCAGAATAAACATAAGCATGAGATCCCATTGACGGAGACCTTCTGAGCATCCTTGTCTGGATCTCACCTGGAGGAAATTATTTTCCATCTATAAACAAAAGGGAAAAAAGTATTTTCCAAGTGACTTATCTCAATCTCCTCATTACTTTCAAGTCTGAAGTTACCATTTACTAAAGAAACAATCCCACTGGTTTTCAGTCTGCTTGCTACTTTCTGCTATGAACGATTAATACATTAGAAAATTAACTTGCAGATGAAAGAAAAGAGCAGCCTGTGGAAATTGAATAATGACCTTATTTTAAGAATTTCCCTTGAGTAACCCCCACTGTTGCCTCTTACACAAAGGGAGGAAAAATTATACACGCACATCTTTAATGTCTTTTTTGAATGCTGATGAAATGATTAGTGTTTTGGAGAAGTCTGTGCACATGAAACGACAGCAGCAGGGGTAGCAGCCAGAGATTAGCTAGAGACTGTGGTCTGGGAGCTGCTGTTCTGCAGTTCAGAAAGA
>VFFE01006792.1:493698-539115 GCA_008921705.1 Burhinus oedicnemus | reverse complement strand
GGGAATATTCTCTACCTTTTTAGGGTCCATGTTGAATTTCTTCCTTCCCATGGCTATTTGCTTATTTCTTTGTGTAGTTTTGCTACACATGGAGAAAAAGAAGAAACACCAAGCAGTTATCAGTTGCTCTTTCACAAAAACAACTTCTGGATGAGCTTTTTTTAATTTGTATTTTGGTTAGTTTGTATTTTCTATTACAAAAACAAGACATTCACCTTTTACAAGGGGGAAAATTATGTTACTATTTTCAATTCTTTAAAGTAACTGCAGTCTCAGAGAACTATAGCATTACCAGTTGGACAGTCTAAAATATTACTTTCTATCCAACATATCTTCCATCCAAACAAATAACACAGCTCAACAGGATAAAGTCAGGCTTTAGAGACTTTATAACAGACTGAATCAAGGTGATCCAGTGCTCGTTTAGCATGATAAAGCTATTTTTATTTGCTATTCCTGGAAGACCTGTTCCAAGGTCTGCCTGAATCATGTCCATATGTTAGCATTACTTACCTTTCTTCTACACTAGTCAGATTATCAATTTCTGTCATAACCTCAGCAATTTCAAATTTTAATCTCTGCCAAAAGAAGGAAGGACAATATGTTAACCTACATTATACACTTTTTTAAATCATCTATTATATATTAATACAATCAATTAGGTTTTATTTTCTAATATTTGCTACTCACCTGAAGAAAAGTGATTAATCTTATGGCTTCCTTAGATATTTAGCTTAAAGATTTTGCCGCAACTGAGTAACTGTTAAACACGTGGATCTGAACTCCCAGCATGTGCTCATGTCAGAGCATCAAGACCAAATTGCCATTACCAATTTCAGTATAAGATTTCTTTATCCAGATTTCTCACTCACTTCTATCCCGTATGCAATCTGCTGTTTAATGAGTTCTTGATTACACAAATCAAATGTGTACATATGCACATACTGCATTACATAAACACAGAAGTTAGCACTTTTAAAAGCACACAAATGATGCATAAATCCTATTCATTATTAGTAAGATTTAGCTTAAGCCATTCATATGCTTTTAAAAACATTACCTGGAATTCATGCCTAGATATGCAGTTTACTGTAACTTAATCTACTGAAGCAGTCTTCTAAGGATCTTTACAGATAAATCAATTACCTCAATATCATCAATCAGTTCTTTTTTCCTGCGACGAATATTTAAAAGTTCTTCTCTTTCTTCTATGGAGAGGTCATCAGGCACTGAAATAGAGCAAAATGTACAGTCTTTTAGCATTTGCAAACATAGCTCATCGCAGAAAACTGAATAAACCTGATTAAGAAAAGCAAGTTTACATGAAACATGAGGGATTTTTTTTTTTCCGCTTGGATCATTTTCAGAAAAAAAAAAAAAAAAAGTTGGTCCCAGTTGGACTTGGAACACATACGGGACCAGAGGAGGGAGGCAATGGGGTCCCGCAGACCAGAGCCCGGTCCGATGCCAGCCTCTAGGCTTGGCTCTCCCTCACGTTGTGCTACACGTCCTCACTTATCGCAGTGAGATATGGATGCAGAACATCACCATGCTGGAATTTTACCCTCTCAAAGAGAAATTCCAGCATCTTATATCTCTCACTTTCTCAAATACATCAACTTCTTTTTTTCCTTTTCTCTTTTTAAAAAGGAAAGAGAAAATACATTAAAAAAAAAAAACCCACAACACAAAACCAAAACAAAACCTGTAACATAATCAAAAAACAAAGCAGCTGGGAAAATCAGAGCAGTAATAGAACTCATTGGAAGAAATCAGGTAAGATCTGGAAATCCACATGGACAGGGTCAATTTTTTAAACCCTTAACAGAACTAAGCTTAATCTGCCATCCCTCCACCTCTGATCTCAGTCCCTCCTCACTCTCAGTGACAGCCATTGCAAGTAAGTGTCATGAAGATACAAAACATGAATCTATATTGATTTTTCCTCTCAATACCGAGAGTATTCTCTCTAGGAGAAGATACAGAAAGACACATGTGACACCAATAATAGCTTATCCGGTATTTAAATGAGCCATCAAAACTGAAGGCCAGATCTTCAGCTGTCAAAAAGCAAAGCCAATATACCCACGCTGATTTGCAGCAGCCATCAGTCTAGCCCTATGCAATTAGTCCCAGCAGAGTCTTTATAAATATTGGGTTTTAATTTGAATAGACCTCTATTTTGTATTCCAGCTTCATACGGAGACATACATATACCTTTGAATATTTTTTCTTAAACTGTTCCCACTTTTCCAAAATGGAGTCCTTAGAATTATTAGATACAAAATATTTTTTATTTGAGGAGAAATTTGAAAGCCAAAGCTCCACTTGGATTCATTTGTAAATGCAAAATAAAAATTAATGAAAGCTCAGATATCACGGCAGTACTCATTTCAAGAAAGCTTCCTTACAGCTTCAGGACATATTCCTTCTTTATGCTTGTGGCACAGGAAAGTTGTCAGTTAAATTACTGGCCTCCCCATTGCCTTTTCTAAATTTTGTATGACTTTATGGCCGATGTCCTGAGCAGCCGTAAGTCCCTCTTCCAACACAAGAAGAGAAATCTGATGCTTTGCTTTATCGTGCATATCATTCACGGTTTATTTTTCTTCATTCAGTAGATTACTTTAGGAAAAAAAACTTCAAGAATCCTTCTCAGGGAAGACAATTTCTACTAACGCCTCCTCAGTTTTTCTTTTACAAGAGAGACATTAGTACTATGTCATATTTAACAAAGCACTTTGTAAGCATTCATTAATCATGTAGTGCCCCTGAGAGGCACATTATGTAATGTTTAATCTGCTCAGCTGAGGCTGTAAGTACAAGAAAACTCTCAAAATTTTATCAGCTTTACAATAAGAAGAGATGTATTTTAAATACGATCAGTGCGAGCAAGCAAGCAGTCACTCTCTGTCCTCAGATGGAGCCGCCGCACCCAGGTCCCTTCCTCAACAGTAATTTCCCCCCTTGATTGTAACAGAGCCATATTTAAGTTCACAGAAAAGATGCACTTTCTGCTTCCAAAAGCCACTGCAGATTTTGGGTGCCCAAGGGTTGATTTGCAAAGATACTGACAGCTTTCCTTACCAGCCACGTACTTCCTAGCACCACAACACAGGGATGGGTTGGAGAGAGCCCCCGAGCAGCAAAGCCCTCCCTGCAGCCAGCTCAGCACTGGCCTTGCTCTGTATCCCCTTTTGTAGGCATTTAACGAGAAATAAAAGCTCTGTGCAGAAAAGGGACACCAGCCAGAGGCACCCATGAGTGGCCCTTCCATGAGCTGCCTCCTTCCACGCTGCCAGTACAAACATCTCCTACAACGGAACTCCCCTAAACTCTGCAGCAACCCCTTATTGTCCCCTCCTCCTTACGCAGGGTCAGCCAGTCCGGACCCTTTGCACCAACGTCAGTGCAAGCTTTGGAGAAAATCCATCCTCAGAAAACATTAAATGGGAAAAAGTGGCAGCCGTCGGCTTCAGACAGAGGCTTTGCATTGTCTGTGTCAAATAGGCTCCAACAAAGGTGTTGCACTGATTTTGTTTTAAAAAAAAAGTTACTTAATATTCATATATAGTGACTGAAACAGTAAAGGCAGAGGAACAGAATTCACTGAACAAGTCATGGGAAATGTCTCCTTTGTATTTTTTGCTTTATATCTTTCTTCTAAATCTTCATTATGAGTACAGAAAACATTTTATATAATGGTATAAAAGCCTCCATAACTATTGATAATTTGGGCATGAAAATGTCTTTCCTTTTCCTCCTTAAAACCAGCAGAAAAATTCTACATTCACAAAATCCTTGTTTCCATCACACCCGACAGATACTTTGAAATCACCTTGACAGAGGACTATAAACAATATTTGTGTAGGAACTTGAAGGAAGCCAGTGTTTGACAGCACCTCTGGAGACGAGTCATTTGTACCATCATGGCCACCCGCATCCACTGGTCTAGGACACACAGAGCCGCTACCAATCTTGTTTAGATGTGGACCTTCTCTTCCCAAGATGAATGCAGTAAATAAATAAATAAAGAAGAATCACCTTTATAACTCATAGAACTACTGAAGCCTAAAGAGATTAGCGTTTTCTAGCACATAGGCCAGCTCTAAGCGATTTCATCAGCACATACTAACAAATGAGGGTTCAAAGTCCACACCAAATCCAGTGGAACCACTCCACATCAAGCTGGTAGCCAGCTGGATTTTTCTTCAAGAACCAGCTTAAGCAGAAGTTTGCTCGATGGTGTCCCTCAGTATGCGTTTGCTCCCCGGCAGCCACCAGGGAACGAACGCCAGCAGCGGTTGAGGGGGAAGGCAAAAGGGAAGCGCGGAGGCGGGCTGGGGCAGGTTCAGCAGCGATGGAAGCGGTGCTGCGAGGAATGGGGCAACTTGTCTGCGTGGACACTCTGGGAAAACCAAAGGGCTCAGTAAGTTGTCGGTGCTCCCTGCAAAGGTCCCAGGGAACAAGCAGGTCCCACCGTGGGCAAGAGCAGGGACGGACCCTGAACCAGGACCACCCACGGCCAGAGCAGGGTCGAAGCAGCAGAGCTGCCCTCAGCGGCTCACGGAGGTGAAAGAGCAGAGAACTGCAGCAGCGTCTGCAGTGGGGACAGGACTGCCAACAGGGTGGGAGGCACTAAGGCGAAGTTCCAGCCAGTTCCCTCCCTCCTTCCAGACACCTAGCTAGTATTTCCACCAAAAAAATGGAGACCCTGGCTCGAGAGAGCTATGTTTCCTAATATATATGCATGTGTTTTGGGATCAGGGCGTCCTTTCAGTTATTATATTTTTCCAGTCATTAATGGAGAGATATTGATCTGCCTTTTGATACAAACAGGTCAAATTTAAATCATTCCTGATTTAAAAATGGACAAATGCCCTCATTCTGTAGTGCATATAGCTTTCTGGGAAAGAAATTACCATTTCTAGCCTTTCTCGTAATTTCTCGCATTCCCCTCCCATCTCTCAGTTATCAATACTTCAGTTCCACTACATAAGAAGTTTCTCTGCCACTTGTGTTTCCTCTATTGCCATGAATCCCTGTGCAGTCTTTAAAACTTCCATTTTAACCAGTTCTCTAATTCAAAATGTCTGGCTTTGTAGAGTACAAAGCTTTTTTAAAACATTCATTTTGTAGGTATGGACCTGCTCCCTGTATTGCTTTTATTATTAGCTGGTACATTCAGGCAAAAGCTGAACAATAGAATTAAGCTATCAAGACAACAGAGCTGTATATTTGAAGCATGCTATCTGTCCTACCAGCCTTTTAAAAAAAAAATAATAAAAAAAATCAGCAGGTTCACACTCGTGAGCTAGTTATAAGGGTTTCTGCAGCTCTCCCTCTTGAAAGGATCTATTTAAATGTTGTATGACATCTATTTTCTCTCTGGGAATATCTTTGTAGTGTTTCATCTTTCTTGCCATCAAAAAAAGAGCTGGCTACGCTGCAACCCACTGGAGACTGCACATGCTCAGGCTCCCTGGCAGCTGCTGGCTGGTTTCACGTTTTCTGACATCACTGAATCTAGCACCTCTTTTTTACCATTATTCAATGAAACGTTCAGGGAAATAGCTTAGATTTTGCTAGGCTTCTTGAATTCTCATTGTTCACCCATCACTGCACGAACGTGTCCTAGCACGCACACAACATCAGGGAGTTGGGGGCAATTAGAAAGAGCAGGAAACGAGGACGCCTGAGCCCTGATCTCAGCCCTGACACTGGCACGCAGTAGTGGCGCATTCTTTGGGGCAGGTCTGGGAAGTGTTTCTACAGTGCCAAGGAACTAGTTGATAATTTTGTTTAAAAAAAAAAAAAGAAAAAAAAAAAGAAAAAAGAAAAACTAGGCAGGGAGGGAATTGCTTTAAAAAAGTAACAGTCACTGGCAAAACACGAGTCTAGAGTGTCCTCTTTTCACAGCATGTCATGTGAGGTCCTTGGGACCAGACATACCACAATGCCGACTCACAATTATGCCGCTTTTTGAGAGAGAAAAATAAAAGTAGCAACGTACATAAATATCTTTGTAACTTCTAGAGGATGTGTGACTGGCATCTATTCCTTTAGCATAAACAGCATTTCCCACATTGCAGTTCAAGCTGCCTTCCCATTTAAATAATTTATAACAGGCCTGAAATGCAACATGACTTGGGGAAGGGAGGTTAACCCGAGTTTAAAGCAAGATATGATTCTTTAATGCTGGATGGTGGAGAAGCGGAGCACTCAACGCCCAAATGACAGTATCGGATCCCAGGGGCACAGCTACGGACACCCGGTTCTGTACCTCCGAGCACTGGGTAGATGTACACGTCTACAGGGGCTGCAGGATGATACTGCAGAAAGCGGCTGCTGCCCTCCTTCCTCCTGCTCTTTTCCTGTGTTCAGCCGCACGCGGCTGCGGGGAGGAAGACTACCTCCCGGGGAAGCATCTCTGAGGCCGCCCAGCCTGCAGCCTGCACCCACCAGCTCGCCACGACTGGCACCCTCACCCTGCGCCGCGGTCACCCCCGTTCTCCACACGCTTACGCCGCTGTGAATCAGAAGCACAACCCCCTCGCAGGCGAAGGCATCGTGCCAGCAGGGGCATGGCGTGGCGGGAGAGCGCGCCGCGCAGGAGGGGAAGAAGAGGCTGCGTCGCTGCCCCCCAGGCAGCCCCCCAGTGCCTGCGGCTGCGCTGCCCGGCCGGGCGAGCCCCAGGGCTCCCACGCGGCTGGGCAAGGCCGGACCCCACCGCAGATACTGGTGCTGGAGAGCCCCGACAGTGGCACCAGCCACTCGTTTCCACAATCACTGCTTTTGTGTTTGAGAAACCTTTTTCTTCAAAGCGCTATACCGCAAGATTTTATAAATTGGAGCTCTGGGACTAGGGGATCTCTCTGGTCGTGGCAGCAGTGACAGAATACAAATGTGTCAGCTTCCCTGAGAGCAATCCGGGTACTAGCAAAGGAAAATTTCTGCTGGCGTGTCTGCCTATTTATTCCCCTTCCCCCCTCCTTTTTTGTGTTGTTTGCACAACAGAACAGAGTGTTGTTGAACAGAATGGTATTATATGATATAATGTGCTACAATAAGCAGTCTGTGAAGAACAGCATCTTTGCTTTCAAAGATCACTTCCAAATTGTATAAGATGTAGCAGTGGATGTGCCGGAGCAGATTAGCCACTGGGAGAGAAAACCAACCCACTTCGCTTATAAACTCAAATCACAGATACACCTTTCATAATTTCATCTGATGTTTATATATACACACACACAAAAGCCTCACAGTAAACTGGCATGCAAAACCTTCTATTAAATATACCAGCACTCAGAAAATAATATTTCAGGCCATGGAACAAAGGAGGAAGAAATCAGCAACCAGAATGAGGAGAAACAAGCCCAATTTCCTAAAGCCTGCCTCATTTCAGCCTTCCTGGAGAGCAGCAGGGACAGACTCCGTCTCCTGCTCCGGGAACCTGCTGAGCTCAGCAAGGCTGTCCGGAGAACACCACTGCCCCGGTTTGGGTGGTACCGGTCACGGCGAAAATAGTGAAGTGCTGTCACGGGCACTACAACCAAGCTGGTTGCACCAGCAAAGGGAAAACATGCCATTACCAGCCGCCCCAATGAACGCAGGGCTCGCCAGAAGCGAGCAACCAGTTCCCAGTTGTACAAGACACCAAGAAAGAAGGGGAGAAGTTCAGTGAAGCTGAACTGCAGACACGGAGGAGACCCTGCCGAGTCTGTGGGTCTGCTCGTGAGCAGCACCAGGGATTTGTTGTTCGTTCTCACCCTGAATCTCTCACCCCAGCCCAACAGAGTTTGCTCCTACGTTATGAATTGGGGATATGTCAAAACTCCCCGTGTGCGCTGCAGGCAACCAGGCCTGCAGGTAATCGACTGAGCAGCGGACTGGCACTCCTTGGAATTAATGCAGCTGAACAGGGGCCTTGTGGAAATGAGAAAGCCTAAAAGGGATTTGCTCAGATCGAGATTTAAGCTTTGGCAGACATGTTCACCACGGCTCGGAGCTGCCCAGACAAACTGCAGTCAGCAGGTAGCCGTGGCGGTTAGAGAGAGGGAAGAGGGGGAAAAAAACCAAAGACCAAGCAAACAAAAAACCAAAGAGGAGTTTGAAAGTGACAGCCTCACGCTGGTGGCGCGTTTATATCGAGCAGCCGTGTCACGCAGCACAGGACGCCCGTCCCCGCTCTGCCCAGCTGGACCCACCGAGGGCCCCTTTCGCCAGCCCTCGGAGACAGAGCCTCCAGGATGCTGCCCAAGTAAGAGGAGGACGTATGGATTTCACCCACAGCCGTCTCCGGTTGCAGGTCTCACGTTTCTACCAGCCAGAAAGGGGGCTCAGTGACCCAGCTTGACAACGCTATCTGCATTTCCAGGGTATGTCTTCTGTCTCAAGCAAGGATGGGTTGCAGGACACAGCCTTCATTTTAACTTCACATCAAAAATAATACTGCTGACAATTTCCCATAGGTAAGCTGAGATCCAGAGCAAGAACACCCTTGAACACAGGAGAACCTCACCACCGATCCCATGACTCATTGCAGGGGGACTGGACTAGATGACCTTTAAAAGTCCCTTCTAACCCAAACTATTCTACGATTCTATGACTCTGCCCGAGTAATTTTTAGGAAGTTGCTGTCCTTTGGTCTGTTCCCAGTAACTCAATCTGTAATACTGGTGGGCCTGATAGCGAGGTCCACAGCCCGGCTCCTGCTGAAGCCCTTGCAGGGGATCCAGCCTGGAGTTCCCACCAGATTTCTCCATCCCAAGGTTCATTTCAGCTGCTTCATAGTCTGCTTCCCCCATCCTCCTGGTCTGAGCAATCAGCAGAAATTCCAGGGCAGGAAGTGGCGCACGGAGACGCGCGGCAGTGGCTCCGCTGCCCATGGGTAGGCTGAGGCATCCCTTGCAGGATAACAAGCAGCACAGGAGGGGATGCCTTGTTTGCCTCGGCAACATTTCAGCGCTCTCATGGTGATCAACCACCCTCCCGTCAGCCTTCCACACCCCCCGCTTGGGACCCCCATCACTGCCTCACGCAACGAGGCACCCCACCTGCCAGCTCGCAGAGGACACCTCCTAATTAGCAACGGTGCAGATGGAGCACACGGTACCTGTAATGGCTTAAACCTCACAAGACTACACTTTAATTATGACTGTGTTAGAACAGAATCAGTTGCCTAATCAAGCTTAAATTAAAGGCATATTTAGCGATTTTCATGCCAGCATTCCCAGAAATGTGATACTTGCACAATGAATTATTTATTTTCTATGGATTCCAGTGTTTTTTAAGAACAAAACCTGCAAAGCAACACTCCAGGAACATAGGTAAATAAATTAACAACACTTTTCTGAATGACCATCTTCCCTACTGTCTTGGCTGCCGTGCACTTAGAGCTCTCACATTAAAATAAATAAAGAGCATTCAAAACCTATCAACCAAATTGCAGCGCACATTTCCAGCGTAAACACGGATGGAAGGATTCTTTTCTTAACAACAGCCTACAGGTAATATTTACTTTATTTGCAAGGTTGCAGCTCCAGAGGCAGACTCGCAGCAGCTGCACTAGGTAGTCCAAAAACAGGTATTTCCCTGTTAGTCGGTGAGTTTAAAGCTCATGAAAGCCACTGTCTAAAATGACAGAATGACGATGGTAGTAGCCAGGTACTCTGCTCAGTGCACTATAAGCTGCTGTCAAGGACATGCCCTCATATGTGCACTGATCAGTGCCCCCATCCAGCAAAACAGATAACCTGGAGCCAAACAATAAGCAGGTATGTAAATCCCATTGATTTCTAGTGAATTTTAGGAAGGATCGTCTGAAAGTTACTCAAGTTAACCAGGAATTTTGGTTACATAGGTCCAGATTTGGCAAAATATCGAAGTGACTGAACAGGGCTAGAATTAAGCGTGTGCCTCAGGTTATGCATACAGATAGTGCTTCACAAGGCTGAGTATTCTACATCTCTGCAAATCTCTGCTTGCCTTTGTTCCAGCTTACCTGTCTAATAAGCCAGTATGATAGTGCTTACTGGGCTGTTATGAAGCATGAATAATATTGTTTAACACTTCAGATCCCACAATAAAAAGTGACATCAGCACAAAGTATTGCTGTAACAACACAGCATTATACTATAGAAGTAAAAAGTGTCATTAGAGTCATACACAGGAATTTTATTTTAATGCTGTGTGTTTTCTACTGAGTCCATTAATGATCAGCCATTATGGTAACAATAAATTACCTTTTACAGTACTTAACTTTTTCATGTTATAAGCAGTAGTCAAAATTTAACAGAAGCGACAGGTTGAATTCCCAGTGACACCTGAATTTTGTACATCGGCTGCTTTTGACAAACAGCAGCACAGAAAAAAAGAAATCATTGTAGTAAAGCTTTCACTGGAAATAGAATGATCTTATTTAAGTTATCCATCATAATTCCCACTGAAATCATTAAGAATGAGGGGAACAGAGAAATCTGTAACAGGATCTTGGCAAAAGCACAAGGGGATACTTCCTCCAAGCCCTTAAAGCTATACAGCCCTTTCTGAAGCTTGATAAGGTAAGTTTTAATACTTATTGTTGATGCCAATCAAATTCCGTTGCCTGTGATTGAAAGTGTGGGTCCAAAGCTATATTTTCCCCAAATGTACCAAATCATTCGTCAAAGTCCACTGTTGAAATTTTTTTAACGTTTTGAGTTGGTTTCAGATAAGAATGATTCAGATTTTGAAGATCTTCCCTTAAACAAAACCCACACAAGTACATGACAGATGGTGTTAGACACATAACACATAGCCTATAGTAATGTAGCTATATATATCTTATCTTTGCATAATTTTATAGATAAGAATAGGTTGCACCACTTGTATGGTGAGTCACAAGTCTGGCAGGGGACCTGAAAGCTACAGAAAACTTGGACAAACAGCTCACAAGCGGCTGGTGTCAGGAGATTCCCAGGCACCAGAGGTTTGCATCTGGATTTCTGCCTTTATATTCCAAGCTTTTGGAAGCCAGTTTCAACCAAATCACAATGATAATTCATAGTTATAATGCAGCTGCCAGCTGCCAGTCTCCAAGCAAAATGGTGCCATCTGGGTTACTAGAGAGGAGCTGGGACAGTGGCCTGCTTTCAGTGCCTCATTTAGATCATCCTGAAGCCTTAAACGTGCAATCTCCTAATCAACACTTATCCTTAGTTTTTCCTTGAGAGCCTCCAGGTCACAAACAGACTAAGCCCAGTACCTGAGTACCTGAGACCACGGTCCAAAAGGAGGTGTGAGACAGAATAAATAAGACATGAATTTGGTTAACGGAGCAAAGATCCCACGCTCCCTGTAAATGGAAGCAGCTGAAATCACATCTTGACTCGTTGTCACTGTCAATAATTAAATAACGCTCATTTTTGAAGACTGACATGCATATTTGCCTTTCAGCTTTGTCATTTTTCTGAAAAAAATACAGTAATACTAAAAGACTGTTCCACAGAGCAGAACGTTAGGCTATACCACCTCCCAAGTGAATTTGGTTCTTCATAACTGGGTAAGTTTGGCCTGCTTTTAAAAAATCTACCTAAAGATTTGCAGAATCCTCAAAGGTTGTTCAAAAAACCAGAAGAATATGCTAGTCCTGGGTAAGTGCAGCGGTGGGGACGGGGTGCAAGAGGGTTGACTCCATTATTCACAAACTAAGAGAGGAAGCAGACGACTCATGAAAAGGGACATTCACTAATTTTGTGCACCTAATCTCCTGGATGGTTGGTAAACACCTAAAGGAAATTTGGAATTTAATATGAGACTGATATTCCTGGAGTAAATAATAGATAAGTCTCTTAGTGCATTGGAAAATCCATTCCAATCTTTTGCAGCTGTGTCCTTTGATATGGGCAAACAACAAATACATTGGGACAATCTCTCCTAGTGCACCTCTGCTGGCATCAGCGATCAGTGTGACCTCGAGTACTTAAGTGGGGGTTACACTAATGCAAACTCACTCATAAGCCTGGTTCCAATCCATTTTTAAGGAACGCAGAGGCTGAAGCAGATGTCACTGACATTAGCATCAGTCTCGGTAACTGAATCATTACATTTGATACAGGATCTACTTATATCCCAGCTAAGATTAACTGGAACATGTGGTTACCTGTCAGACGGATTTTGTTACACAAATAACAGTCATGCCTTCCAAACCATAGCAGTGAGATATGCCACCTCCGTCATCTGCAGAAATCAGACTGACAGGTGCAGCATTAGAACAAGCATTAAAATCAACAGTAGATGAAAGCGAAGTTTAAGATGCACTCCTCTACTTGTTCTCTAACCAAAGTCTGTGCACAGGAGTATTTGAGAGGTATCTGCCATTTGCCTGTCCAAAAGGGGTTCATTTTAGTGCTGGTGGTACACTGCTATATTGCTATACACTAGAGGTGCTTCATACTAGTAGAACAAAGATTTTGCTTGATTTATTAGTTAAAATTGAAGTTACTCCCCTAATCAGCATGTTTTCCCCTACAAATATTGAGTGCAGGCTACTCTAGTTTGTTTCTTGTGGTTTTCCTTTTTTTGACTCATCTCAACTGTGGCACTTGTACAGTTTGATTCACTAACCAAGTTCCAGAATCCCTGACTAGCACCGCTGCACCAGCTAAAGCCAGTGCACCAAAAATCATTTGCGCATTGTCTTCGAGTGAATTCACTGTGCAGCTTTGCAGGTATAGAGCTATTCCCGGGAATATGGTTGGAGTAGTAGGGAAGTATTCCCATTTTGGTAAAACACTCCTACCTACACATGGCCTTGCAATATAAAAATACTTAGAAGGAAAACCGTCGCTAGATACAATGAAGCTTCAGGAGACTGAATTTAAATATGTAAAAAAGCAGTCTGAATATCAGACTAAAATATCTAGTGGGAAGTAGGGTAGGTTCCCTGTTGAGACTTTCTTTAGTAAACCTGCGCATGCCTGCCAGACACACACATCGAGCAGCCATGTATAGAAATTGCCGTGAATATTTACCAATATTTGTCTGGACTAAAGGATCAGATCTTGTCCATACAATACAATCACAGTCTTCAAATATTGGAAAAGTAGAAAAGTTCCTAGAGGAGTTAAAATAAGGCTGGGTAGGATGTTGGTAAATACATGGAGCTATTCTACAATCAACTCAACCTAGACCACAACTTCCATTCCTGTGCGGTATTTTGGCACAGATGAGTTGTTGGTGGCATGAGCTAGAGCTTTGCTCTACCCTGCACGTCCAAACATCTCAGCAAGATCTTTAGAAAGGCTCTTTCACCTTTACCCACACAAGGCTATTCATTACGTACTGGCATCCCCGTGAAACCACACCGTGCTGGTGAATCATTTTATTGGACTGCTAAGACCCAGGCAGTCACATCCCATGATAGAGGTAACGCAAGTCACTTGGCAACGAACCTAATCTGCTTACTGCTGAAGGGATGGAGGGAGTAAAGCACCGAAGCTTTTGAAATGTAATTAAAAACGTGTTGTCTTCCAAATGACTGCATGATCTTAGAATGGTTCTGGGGGGCATTTAAAATAAGCTGTGCCCCGTAAAAACAAGACCACAAACTACAACAAACTTGAAAAATATTAATGAAGTACTGTCTAATTAAAGTTAATTTGTCTGGATTAATTAGTGGACTGCTAGATATTTGTTTGTAAAGCTTTGTAGATATGAGACATCTTCAGTACTGAGTACGGTTCATTCAGTTACTACTGAGACTAATCCCAAAATGCCTAACCAGGACGCAAGCTCAGCAGACGCATGTGGTTATACAAAAATCTCCTTTTAAACTTCCTTTAAAGAAAAATTAGTTTCTAGCTGGGACGAGGCCTCAGATAATGGCCAAATGCTGAAAAATCTGAAGGAAGAAACCCTGTAAAATCATCACTTATATAATGTGCATATTTGCATTTTAAACCAAGCTTGTGATTTCCTTAGAGTACCTAACGCTGATAACACAAAAATTGTATATAATCCAAAAGCATTCAACAATTTGGAAAGGCTTTCACAACATGTACTAAAAGACACTGCTGAAGGACGTGTGCCAGGACCACAGACCAGTGGACACAGATTTCTTCATTGTGCATATGGCTTTTCTCATATAGCACTTTGGATTAGATATTAGTATAAGGAGCACTGAAAGGGACTATCATATGTTAGATCGGGCACAAAAAGCCATAGCATATCTCTCTGTAAATCTAATTATCCAACTGGGCTTCCCAAAGAGGACTCCAACCTTTATTGCGTTAAAAGGTACGATTACCACCACTGCCACTATTGCAATGCTATTTTTGAGCAGACAGGCATGACATGGAGATCACCCCTGAATGCTATCATTCTCATTACTTTAGTCCAGGCTGTTTTCATAACACCAGAAAATGTTTTATTCATATTCATAATAAAGCTTTAGAAGAATGCATATTTCACTTGTGTTACTGGCTAAGTGACTGTATTAAGCATCCCGGTTTTCAGTGACAGCCCCATTGGTAGAGTCTGAATTTCAGGAAACAAGCTCAGAAGGGTTTCCAGTCAAAGGACTCAGTTTTACAGGGGAACGACCTCCATCAGTATTCTCTCAGCTTGGGTTCTTTTGCCACTAAGACAACAGAGAGGCTCAATTTGACTGTGGTGAAGCAACTTCCCAACACAAGAGACAAAAAAGCAACTGTAATTCTCTGTGTTGAAACTCCCTAAGCACAGGACTACTCTCACAGCACACAGGAAGAGGCTTTAGGTGCTGCTGGGCTTCGGAAGTCCCAGAGCTGCTACAACAGCCTCTCTGGGATGCTTTCCACAGGGAAAAGAGATCAACACTTCATTATTCTTCTGGATTACACTGACACTTGGCAAGCTAAAAACTTAGAGAGGTTAGTTCAAACTGTTCTGAGCAAGATGCAAAAATAGTAACCAAAGGTTCGATTGTCTAATCGAATGAGTGAGCGAGAGTGGATGGTTGCATCCCACCCTACGGGCAATAATTCAGACTATCCAACATGCTTTTCAAATTTTGAGTTCTGAAATATATATAAAAACGCTTGGAAACTGATGCTAAGATGGTCGCCGGTACATTTGTACAATGCACCACAACGTATTCACAGCAACAGAGATTGGTCGCAAAGAACTGTTTTTCCTCATCATGTAGTCCTATGGAAGAGTGCTTAATTTCAGCTGTAAGTTAGATGAACCTGAGTAGGAGCCCAGTGCCCGGGGGTAGCCCAGTGGGACAAGGAGGAATTAAGTTCAGAAGATCTGCTCTACATATCTCATCAACAGAACGTGATCAGCCTAGGAGGAAAATCCAGATATAATTCTAGGTTAGGTACCTCTGATCTGGTTCAATACGTGCAATTAAAATATGCAGCACAGTATCTCTAGTTCTGCTAATCTTACAGATACTGTCTCAATTCTGATCACCATTGGGAGGGTCAAATTTGGTCTTACAGACTGGCAGCTTCCCTTTCCATTGCATTTAATGCTAAATGCTGCAAAGGTTTCTGGGGAAAAACAAGAAAAGCTGTCAACATCCTATCAAATGTTCAGAACCATGCACTCTTTGCCCCAAATATTCATCTTTTGCTTATTCAGGTTTTCTTTATCAGTCCCAAATGAAGTCTTACAAACTTTGAAAACACTGCTCCTTTAGCCCAGGAGAGCTTGTCAGACTCCTGTCCATCCCTTGAGAGATATTTCTAAGCAGCGCCACCTGAGGCACAAAGGAACACATAGATTCACCACCCAGCTCCTGAGAAATTCCTGTACACCACCCCCTGCCTTCCAGCCATTTCAACAAGCCCTTTTATTTGATTTTCAGAGAGAAGCTGGGACATGAGCTAATCAATGTTATGCTCAAGGTAAAACGTAAATGTGACAGAGACCGAATCTATATAACCTCCTGAAAACAGCACGGACGCTTCCCAGCATTGATGGCAGTGAGCTCTTTGGATGCCACATGAGAGCAGCTGAGGAAAAAAAACCCCAACCCACAAATGAACAAACCTTAACATTAAGGCTCTCTTCCATGACAAGGCAACCATCTCTGAGTACGAAGCCTGGCCATCACTCAATGAAAAGGTTTGTGTCACCAGGGTGACAGAGGGTGTCCTGCAGTGGATTTTCCAGGAAAGTTCAAGCACCTTTGAGGTCGAAAGCATCTTCTCCACACATTTCTTCCACTAGTCTTAAACCAAAAACAGGCAGAAATCCTGTGATGGCCTCTCATGGCATAAGGCTGATAATCTACCGTAACCTCTGTCTTGCCCTTAAAGCAGTGTTCACAACTTCCCAAAATAGAGCATGTGAGCAGATGTTTGGGAGAAAAGAAAGCAAACATCTGTCCTGTTAGAAATTTAAATCCTCCATGCCCGCCCCCTGCCGCTCTGCGGCTTGGCACCAACCCACCCTCAATCCCGCCGCACGCAGGCGCGCACAGGGAACAGCCCGATGCCCACGTCGCAGCAGTGGGCTCCACACTGGGGTTTGGGTAACGCACAGCATTAGGCTTGGCCCGATATCGCTAACGCGAGCCCAGGCTGGCACCCGTAGTACAGGACCTAAGCAAGCAGGTTGGGCTTAGCTGGATGTCCGAGCTGCGTTTACCAAAAGGAGTTTTGCAAGTAAAAGGAGACAAACTGCTTGATCGTATGATGCCGCGTGCACACGTGAATCGTGTGATTCTGCTCAGTTGCTTGCAACACGCAACAAAGCTGAACAAGTGCAAGAAGTCACAGGAGTGCCAGGAGGAAAATCCTCGCTGTTGCTTTAATTGAAAGCGTGCTTGTTTGCTATGTTCTCTGCTGGCAGCGTGAGCATTTTAAATAAAACATGACCAGTAATTTATTTAGCAAGCCAGTCTTTGAAAAGTTCTTTTGCACAGCTCTTACTAATTTATGCCACACAAGATTAACCCTCCTTGCGCTTGAGGTGACTAGGGGCAAGATCCACGTTAAATACCGCTCTAAAATACAACATTTGGGCACCTTTCTAGTTCTCTTCCAGCTACTTGCCTGCCTCAAAGAGCTTAAGAAAAAATACAATCCAGCCAAGGATTCACTCCCTTGTTCCCAAGATTCAGTTTGATTCTTATCCCAGTCAGTGCTTTTTCTTCAGGAGTATACATTATTCATTCTACATAGGATGGTGCTGTAGCGACTGTAGTGCCTGGACACCTCTCTGCAACCAGCACAGCTCCGGCTGTACATCTGAAATAAGGTGGAAGATTTTATGCTGTGTACGTGAAGTTTTCACACGTGCCCAGACACCGAGGACATGCCAGGACCGGATCGCCCACCACGCTGAAGGACAGAGTTCTGTGGTTACTCAGAGATGTTGCTGTGAAGCTGAGCCGCAGCTCCGTGGGTGGGTTTGCACTGCCGGAGTGGTTTAAAGCAGACACGGAATCTCGGTTTCAGTCGCTCCTTCCCACACACGTGGGAAAGCACAGGCATGTTTGTGTGTACACAAACGATTTTATATACGTGTGTACATACATGTAGAGATGTATAAAATGTGTTCATACGAGACAAGTATACACGCACACAACATTTGTATACGCATAAAAGTTCTTTCCCCTGGAAAAAAAAGTAATTGTGAGGAATAAATAAACCAAAAAAACCCACAATCTTTTAAGTCCAAAGCAATCAGTTTATCCTTCCTCAAAATGGCACCAACTTCCAAGATAATGACCACAATTGATCAGCAATTTCTTTGGCATTTACAGCCTGGTTCGTCTTCTATTTTTATTTCCTATCCTGCCTATATTATTATCTAAATATATCCAGCCTCTCTTGTGCTGAGGAGGAGCCTTAATATTTTGAAAAATTTATGATAATTTTATGCAATAGGGTTAAGTCATTACAACTTAACCTTACTGAAACTTAAGAGATGTACACTTTATCTGTGTACCCTCAAGCCTTGTATAACAGCAATAGCTGTTTCCAGCTTCAGAAAGTTCATTGTAACCATGGCAGTTTTTCAACTATTTAGCAGAACTTCCGGAATTCATGCTTTCTTTGACCACAGTCTCAAGTTTGGTCAGCTGCAAGTGTCAAAGGGACAATAAAAGTATATGTGTGTTTATATTTACACATGTACACATACACAAAATATGTATATGTTTTATATACTATGAAATACTGTATTTGTTTATATGGTTGTTATACAGTAATACTTATAAACTGTGTCTCACTTTCGGTAGCATTTCCTTCCAGATCGCATTTTGGGAATGTGTAAGAGACGGTTATTTGGATTTGTGTTTGTTCTAGCATATTTAATAGAAATCTTAGGAGGAGGTTGTAAATAAATTAAAAATAGCAATTTATAAAATTAGAAACAGTAATATGATTGAAAGCCAGAACTGCCACCAAGAAGAGCTCTTCAAGATTTGAACTCACCTCGCACCTCTCATGTCAGTGCAGACCATGGTATTTATGTCAAGAAAAGCAACCTTCTAAATACTTAAGTTTGAGGCAGAGTTCAAATTGGGTAGAGAATTGTAAAGACTTGTACAAAAAGAAATCCACTGAGGCCTAAGTCTTATTGCAAGTAGACCATCTCTCATGTACAACTTCCTATTTTTGGGGGAAAAGTCAGTTTGTTTAAGCCAATTTCAAAGAAATATGTATCTCATTGAAACGCTTTTTCTTCTACAAACACTCTAAACTTTTCCAGCTTCATGTAAAAGGTGCATAGTTACGAACACTGCATTTATTCTTAACCGTGCTCTTTCCAACACTTAGGTGAACAGAGAGGCAGTTTGTGTACAAATACACCACTGCTGATTGCTGCTACAAGTCACTTCAGTATAAGGTAGTTTAACTGGAGGAGAATCAGTTCTGGGGATATTTGAGCAAACCATCAAATCCAGAAAGACCAGCTGGTGAGAACAAGCACACAAATGCCTTCTTGAACATTATCGAAGTTTAAAATTATCATTCAGAAATTAATTACATTTAGAAACCAATTTGATAGCCGAAGACAGTATGGGTTTTCAGAATTGTGTAAATGAAGATATCACTCAAATGAAGTCTTGATGAAACCAAGAGGTAATTTTAGGACCTAAACCAACTAAGAGGAAGCTTAGTTCTCACTGCAGGGATGTCTTGGAGTTTCTCACTGCACAAATAAAGGCTGTACAGCCGCCCAGCTGAGAATGCGTAACACCGGTCAGCTCTTGACAAACAGGAGCTGCCAACAAGCCAGCTCAGACAGGTGCTTACCTACCAAAAGCACAACAGCTCCATCTGAATTAAGCCTGTTCTTGGAAAGCTTTGCTCATCTCCTTCCAAGCCCCACTCAGGCTGCAGCACCCGCTGGACAACATCTACACGTGTCCAATAGCTCACTGGCTCTGACCACGCTCCCAGTTCTCACGATTCGAGTCTGTGCTCCAGCTATATCACTTCCAAACAGGACAGGCAGCACCGAACCGTGGTGAAATACATTTTCAACTAGCTGCACTTGATTATTAGCCTGGGCGTCAATGTGAAACATTATTTCTCAAAAAAATCTTTATTAGCAAACGCAAGCATACTAAATATTTAAGGCACACTTACATGATCTATTGCTTAACGTAAAGCGCAAAGAGAAAGCAGTACACTAATCTGTCGAACATACAGCTTGGTTCAGCTCAAAGGATCACTGAGTAACAGTCGAGACACAGCAGTGCTGGGCACTGGTTATTCCACAGCACAGCACAGATCATATTTAACAATAACGAAACAACAAGGAGGCCCATCATTTTTGTGGCTTCAATTTTATTTTCTTCAATAGCTATTTACAGGGTAGTGGTTGTGGAGAACAGGGTTCAGCTGTACTTGGAAGAAGTTGTGCAAAGCCTAGTTTAGGAAAGCTTAAATCTCATTGTAATCTCCCCAGCCTAGCCAGGTGCAACTCCACTGAAGTCTTTATAGCTGTGTAGCATAAAACTAGCACAGAGATCAGCAGTAAGGACCACATTTAGAAATTATGGTGGAAAGAGGAGGTAAGAAAAAAATCATCCCTCTCTTCTGAAGAATCCGTTTGTAAAATCAGGTGTTTTTTACACTGTAAAACAAGAATTTATCAACTCAAAATGCTATATTTAAAATGCAGTGTTATTTTAGACATATTTTGTTTGTGAAGTTGGTGGGGATGGAATAAGAAGGGAGAAGTTCTTGGATCTGTACTTCCCCCAGATATTTGAGTGCCCAAAATATGCACTACTTTGTTATTTGATTCCATGGCGGCAACCGTTCCTTTTCCACAGCTGCTGTGTTCACGGGCAGCAAAATCACTTGGTTGCCTCCAAGCATCCAGCCCCCTCCCTTGTACCACTGATACCTACTTCATTGTGCCAATATTGATTTTGTAGAGCTAGAACATCTTCGGGAAACAGAGTCTACAACTCGAATAAAGATGATCTGATTAACTCTGCAATTGTACTTATTGCTACTAGACCCCTTTTTTCTTCTTAACGGGATTATTGATTTAGAGTTTATGGCAACTTAAATGTAACAACAAGACATGCTGTGCACAGAGATAAAGCAAAGAAAGAAACATTCACTTTTAACAAGGAGGACAAAATAATACTTCTCTGAGCATATAAATGAAGCTAGCACAGCTCTTAAAATAATTGATTTGTCAAGTATCTTCTTGCGAAACCCAGGGATGCACATACTTTGTGGTGGTCCGAGGGACAGTAGCTTTCACCTGATACAGCAGCACCTCCCTCCCTGAACGCGTTCCTGTCTTCCCCAAGGTGGGCGGCGAGTCCTGGTTAGATGCAGCCATGGAGAGAGGCCTTGCAGGGAGGAAGGATGGAAGAACTGCCCATGGATTAAGGGTGAGGGCCTTAGCTTGGACAGCAGAGCTCCCCCTGTCTTACACCAGCACAGGGAAGACAGGCCAGTCACCTTCCCTATCCCATAAAGGAGATCTGCAGAAAATCTGAGGCTTAACAAATATGTAAGAAAAAAATACCCGTATTTATTATTATTGACCCCTGAATTATTATTTTTTAAATAAATACACACAACAGCACTTTAATACAACTACCTCTGGAGTAAGGGACAACAACCAGATAGTACACATTGTGGAGGTAGGAAATGCAGCAGAAAAACCACAAGTTGTCCTCCTCGTGGAGATACTCAGCAGAATAGTTACTCTACATAGAACTTGCATTGTTTTGCAGTGCAAAAATCCAGGCTGGTCCTTCAAGGAAAGAAACAAAAACAAACCTACACTGGACTTGATTCACTTTCTTCTCCCCCTCATACTGCTGTGATTCATGGAGAAAGTAAAAAAAAAAAAGGGGGGGAGGGGGGATATGCATTGCATTTACCCTAACAAAATACCAGTGTCCAGTCCAATTCTACAGTTAAGGACATCCTGAAGTGTTTCCCTGAATCAGGCTGGGGCTATTTACTACAGATGCAAAGTAATCCTTCTATTTCAAGTCACACAAAAGACAAAGGTAACATGTACATCACAAGAATTTAAAGAAAACAGACAGAAAAGTTCAGAGACATATCAAAGAGGAATTCAATGCTAAAACCTAAGCTTGCTGCAGAAGCCTCAACAGAATGTTAATGTTCAAGAACTACCCATTTGTAGGGAAACAGTATATGCTCTATTGAACAGGCTAAGAGATTCAACCCTAAATAAAGGGGGGTGAGGGGAATAAAAGAGAGAAAGTAGAAGTGAACAAGTATTGATCAGCTGTAAGATAAGTGCTGGGAGGAAAGACCACACACACTAATTGGGCACCTGAAGACTACTGGGATTTCAATTTTAAGATATTTATTGTACCACTCTGCAGTATCAGTTAAAGTCCACGTTAAATGAATTAAGAGTGGGGGAAGTGTCAGATCTCCAAAAGTAGATGTCTACAGGGAAGTATCAGCAAACGACTGTATGTTCCACATGGATTCATACCAGGCCTGGCATACTCACCGCTGTCATTTATGATATTAAAATAGATATATATTTGACTAGCAGTGAACTTACAGACTACACAAAGGACAACACAGTAGTAAATAAGGATGGAAAGAGGCCAATAGAGTGGCCTGGATGGCTTAATAGATTGGGCTCTTTCCAACAAAATAGGCTTCAATAGAGCCAAGACACAAAGCTGTATGTCTAGGAACCTCAAGCCATTCAGCATGAGAAACTGCATCCTAGAAAGCACACTGAATAAATAATTTGGACAACATAAAGAAC
Organism: Burhinus oedicnemus; assembly: GCA_008921705.1. Taxonomy (NCBI): domain Eukaryota; kingdom Metazoa; phylum Chordata; class Aves; order Charadriiformes; family Burhinidae; genus Burhinus; species Burhinus oedicnemus. The sequence continues at coordinate 516,897 of VFFE01006792.1, read as the reverse complement.
AAGCAATTTGTTAGGCATTCCCAGTGGCAAAGCTATCTAATATCATCCCTGAATATATGAATCCAAGAACAGCGTCTGGGAGCAGAGATGTTATTTGACTTCTCTACAGGGCATTGGCAATAACCAATTCCTGCTTCAGACCTGATGTTGAAGAAACACTCGTGGATAGCAGAGAAAAAAGCCACAAAAGTATTAAGGGCTGCAAGAAATACCCAAAATTGCTCCTAGTTGTTTATGCAACAGGCAGAAGATGGCCACAGTTGACTTGCAAGGAGGGAAGGTGCCTAGAGATATGCAGGACAAAGACCAATGAGCGAAACCTGAAGCCAGACAAAATCGAATTGGGGAAAAACCCATACTCTCTTAACCCTAAGAGAATTGACTGGAACACACTGCAAAGGGAAATGTGGATTCAGTGCCTGCTGACATCTTCAGACCACTTTCTAGGGAATCCATTTTATAGAGCAGTTTACAGGCTCAGTAGAGAAATAACGGGGACCTGTGAAGGTCTACAGAGCTTGTAACTTGGACGATGTTTCAAGCTGAGAAATGCAATTTACTTTTCTTTGGTAACTGTTGGGAATAAGGAGTTCTTATATTCCCGTGCTACAGTTTTCAGGAGTACATAGTGTGCAATAAGGAATGTAGGCCTTCAGACCCCTTCCTCTGCCTATAATGGCTCAAATCCAGTCCACCTAACATCAGGTGCCTTCTGTATCGTGGAAGTTAAGAACATACTCGGAATTGCCAGTCTCAGAAAAAGAAAGTAGTTTCCAAATAACAGCTCAAATCTTAAAGGCACCTTCAGCACATCTCTCTCTTCCACCCATTAAGGAGCGTTTCTATGATGCCTACATTATTAACTTAGATCCCTTAAGAAGAACTGGTTCTAATGCTAACTACCTGCAGGGGACTAGGAGGATGCTTCACTGTGCCCCAGGCCACTGGGCCATTCCTGGGCCAGGCTAGTGACCTCCCTAAGATTTTCATAGCTGCAACTTTCTTCTAAACCTTTTTTTAACTGAAGTCAAATACTTCTGTTTCATTTTTAACCCTTGTATAATGACATTTTTTCCTAAATAGTGCACCCCTCTGCATTATTAATTTCAATACAAGACACTGTCTGCTATTAAAAATTTCATAATAAATATTATTACCAAGTGCTGATGAGCAGATGTTAAGCAGCATTTAAAGATTACAGGACCAAGGTAGGTCAAGTTATTTTAGTTCTCTCTAGAATCTAGAAAGCTCTTTTAAGCTGATTTTATGACGAACCCGATTGCCTGCTTTCATTACTAGAAATTCACCATATCTAATCCCCTTGTTTCATGTAGCAGAGTGCGCTGAGTGACACATGAGTGTTTCTCTTCGTTCAGTTTAATCAACCAGCTGCAGTTGCATTCAATCACCGTTCCTGGAGAATGAGCCTTCACTCACTATGGCTTCATCTAGAGAATAAATTGGTATGCACAAGGAGACCAGGACTGCCACGATTGTACCACAATGTTGATTCAGACCTATAATAATAGTCTGTTTGCATCAGTGACCCAGGATACACGTAAACAGTTTGTGTAAGTCCAAAAATAATGGGCAATAACACAAACTAATTCAGCTTGAAGCTGAATGGAGCAGTACACTATGCGAATGCCAGTTTTTTTGGTGGAGCGTCTGATTCAAGCTAGTAAGAGCTTACTTTAACTTTATGAGCCTGTTTGTCCTGTCAATAGTGAGAGGGCAGAGAGGGGGCACCCTCTAAAGAATGACTGAGCAAAGCAGCCAGCAGGCTCACCGGATACAGCTCTCTGGAGGATGCCCAAAACACACGTCCTTCCTGTTTCAAAGTTAATTTTTGTGACCTGTGCCAAAAATCTCAGTTTCAGGGTGGACTGCGTGTCCATGTCTTGAGCATGTCCTGCCCAAGGACTCTTACTGACTTCTTCCTTCCTGCTGTTAGCCTGTGTGTAGCTTCCTCTTAGTTCAAGTTCTTACCACCTGCTGTGGTTAAAGACTATAATGACACGACTAGCTTAAACAGGGAGGGAAGGAAAAAGCAGAAACAGGTACCACTATCATGATTTTTGTACCAGTAGGAAGTGTTGGGGTCAAAGTCTTCCAGAAGGCACAAAACCCTCGTAGAGACAAATCCAAAGGGGCTGTTACACTGAGGTTTGGAAACCTCACCCTCTTTCTCTAATGGAAGCAATCGATAGTCACAATGAAGTTTCCTTTCTCCCATCCTCTATGTTTTAGAGGAAGACAGACATCAAACCCAAATTGTGTGCATTAAAATATGACCTCTACAACAATTATGACAGCAAAATACAGAGCAAACTAGAGCTTAATGGCTCTATTCAAGTATTTTTTATCTCTTAAGGGGCTGTTTCAGAAACACAGCTGAACTCAGAGGCACGGGCTTTGATTTCTTTCCCCCACCCTTCCAATTCAGAAAATAATTTAAATTCCAGGAGTGCTAAATTGACCTTGCATTCTCCTCTGCTTGCCTGCTAATTAGAGTTTAACAAGTGGTGTTCCAGCCCTTCATAGTACACGCAGAACACAAAGTGATGCAAATGTGAACTGATAGGACCAGAGAGCTTTACCCTACCGTCAATTTCTACATAAATCCACATGGGACATCAACAGGAGTTTTGCAGACAGGGCATGGCCCAAAGCCAAGATGAAAGCAGCACTAATAAATCTTACTGTGGTCATGTTGTTCGGTTACATGTCCATCCTTTTTGAGGTTTAAAATATTACAGCAATTCCCATCTGGGGCGAGGCCCAGAATGTAATTTCATTCTCTTCCAATGCTTGCAGCTGACAGGACTGTCAACAGGCAAGTTTCAGTCAGTGAAACCAACATAGCCTCAGGGAGCCGGGAACATTTACATCTTCAGAGATAAACTATGTGTTAGCAAATACAATATACCTTAGCATAGCTCTTAATTAAATCAACTTGCAGTTGTCACTTAGGCATTGATAATGCAACATATTACAGTGATTTTTCTAGGAAGAAAGCGAGGCGCTCTAAAAATCCCCCACCAGTCTTGATTTTCTGCTCAGCTGGATTGTCAAAGTTGTATTTGGAATTCACCCACCTTGTGGGTGGAGCCAACAGGGAAACACGGCCAAAAGGAAGGCCACCTGGAGAGCAGCACAAAGGAAGGGGACCCAGCTTAAATGCCTCTATGCAAACACACATAGCATGGGGAACAAACCAGAGGAGTTAGAGACACGCGCGCGCCTCCAAGGCTGTGATCTCACTGGCATCACAGAGAAGTGGTGGGATGGCTCCTACGACTGGAGTGTTGGAATAGAACAATACAGGCTCTTCAGAAAGGACAGGCAGGGGAGATGAGGAGGGGGTGTCGCCATCTATGCCAAGGACCAGCTGGAGTGCATGGAGCTCTGCTTGGGGATGGATGAGGAGCTGACCAAGAGCTTAGGGGTCAGGGTTAACAGGAGGGCAGGGACAGGAGACATTACAGTAGGGGTCTGCTACAGGCCACCTGACCAGGAACACCAAGCAGATGAGGCCCTCTATAGACAGATAGGAGCAGCATCACATTCACAGGCCCTGGTCCTCATGGGGGACTTCAACCACCCTGATACCTGTTGGAGGGACAACACAGCAGGGAATAAGCAGTCCAGGAAGTTCTTGAAATGCGTCAGTGACAACTTCCTTCTCCAAGTGATGGAGGAGCCAACAAGGAGAGGAGCTATGCTGAACCTTGTCCTTACTAACAAGGAGGGCCTGGTGGGGAATGTCAAGCTCAAGGTTAGCCTTGGCTGCAGTGATCATGAAATGGTAGAGTTCAAGATCCTTTGGACAGCAAGGAGGGCGCAGAGCAAGCACACTACCCTGGAATTCAGGAGAGCAGACTTTGGCCTCCAGCGGGATCTGCTTGGTAGGGTTCCATGGGATAAAGTACTGGAGGGGAGAGGGGCCCAAGGAAGCTGGTTAGTATTCAAGGATCACCTTCTCCAAGCTCAGGAGCGATGCATCCCGAAAAAGTAGACGACAGGCAAAAACTCCAGGAGGCCTGCGTGGATGAACAAGGAGCTCCTGGACACACTCAAAAACAAAAAAGAGGCCTACAGAATGTGGAAGCAAGGGCAGGTAGCCTGGGAGGAATACAGAGAAACTGTCCAAGCAGCCAGGGACCAGGTTAGGCAAGCTGAAGCCCAGACAGAATTAAACCATTCCATGATTCTATGACTCTTGTTATACAATATCCATGTAGACTGTTCTTAGAGGTATAATTTGGTTAAACAAAGATTTATGGGGTTTTGTTTTGAATTTGTATTTTTCAAAGCCAAAAAGCATACAGAAATGTTTTATCAATGTCTGAAATGCTGCTCAGAATACAGTCAAATAACAAAGAGCTCATGTAACTAGATTTGTGCCATGCACTATTATAACAGCATTGCATTGCTAATCCAAGAAGATGCAGAGGTATCAAAGGGATGCTGAGGAAGCACCATAGCAATGCTTCAGAATCAAGTAGTGTCTCTGTCAGCTCTTCAAGACACATGATTTATATACAATTGTCACCAACAGCCTTTTATGCTTAGAAGGGAAAGAAGATGGCAGTGCTGTAGAACAGTTTTCTGGGAGTTTTCCCCCATAGCAGCAAGCCCTTATTGGAAGTTTGTTTTTTTTTTTTTAAAAAAAGGAAGCAATATGTTGCATATTGCATAGACTCCAGTGAACAGGAACCCTATATCCAAAGTCCACTAAAGCTGATGGATGGTTCCCAAGCTTTAGCAGATTCCTGATCAGCCCATCACACAGTCAATTCCCTGCCTTTCTGAACTGTAGCATACACCTTCTGCTAGTTCTAGCTGGTTTTTAGTAGTGAAGAATCATTTCTCAATACCACTAAACAAATAAAAATAGCTGAAGAGTCTTTATTGCTAACATAGCCCCAGAAGTGCACAAGAACCATTTGCAAGTCTGACATGGGTTTCTACAGCAACCCGTTTTCACCTTGGCATTTAATTCAGACAGCTCTAGAGCACTCCTGTCTGCATCTGGAAAATGAAATGATTGTATTTCTGGTAATGAAAAGGGATTTGATACACACACACCCCACAGGAGAGTAGGATGAAAATGAGCCTATCTGAAGCCAGTCGATGCAGTCCAGCCTCCCAAAATACAAACTTCACTTCTAGGCAAAGTCCGAGGGGAAGATGGTTCTCTCCTTTTCCACACTAATCACAACAAACAGACATTACTTCCAACTTCTACTACCGAATTCAGAGACAACTTTCCCCTTACCACACATATTGCGATGGTCACAGTTTCCTTCCACTTCTCCCCTCGAGTGATTTATGCTGTTTCACCCTCCTCCCTGTCCTCCTTCAAGCGCAAGAAGCCTGCTACAATGAACAAGGGAAAATAACTACATAAAGAGAACTGCCACCTCTTAGCTCAATGAATGCCATTGAAATTTGCATCCTTCAACTGAAAAACAAGTTTATGAATGACCGGGCCTTGAATTCAAGCGCTGAATGGAAAACCAGGACCCAATCCAAGAGATGTTAGTAAGATTCTGCTATTACTTATTACAATAAAGGTAGATTATTTTTATTTTCAGTCCCCAGGCTCAGCTGCAGGGAACCTGCCCCCAAGGGCTGGTGCAGGGGGAGAGAGAATGAGGAGACAAAGAAAATCCCAACACAACCCACCTACCAAAGAGGTTGCCCCAAGATTTACTAAGCAAATGCCAAGCATCATCCAGTTTCCCACATAAACAATCAAGGAACGAAGCAATGTTAACATTTTAATTAAAACAATAAATCAACCGCCTTCTCTTGCTTTCTGAAATGGCTTCATATAAATTCTCATCTACATTTTTTTGCCATATCAGAAAAGGGACTTGTTCATTTGCCGATATTTATTGTGCTCAGCAAATGCTAGCACCTTCTCCCCTTTAACACATATAACCCATCTCCAAAGATTCGTCTTCTCACTGAGTCCTCAAAATTACTGAGTGGAAAGTAAAAAAAAAAAAAAAAAGGACATAACAGACTCCAGTGATTCAGAGTAACCTACTCCAGCTTGTGTTTTTAAAAATAGCTTTAAAGTCACACCAGATTTTTTTGTTTCATTTTAACCAGCATGCTCAGACTTGTCTCAAACAGTTTCTTGTTCTTCTCCCATTCAAGTCCATGGAAATTTTGCCTTCAGTGTAATCAGAAGAGGAAATTCAGTCATATTCACTTCTCCAGGGTAAAGTAACCAGAAAGGCACTAAAGAGCACGGCCTAGCACAGGCACCACTACGCATGTCTGTAAAGTCGCTTTACAGTGATCCTTTTTCAAACTCTGCCCATGGTGCCATACAGAACAGATCTCACTAAATTTCTGGGACCTAACAACACCACATGCCGGTTGAGCTCACAGATTTGCTCAGGATCAGAAGATTAAAATCATGGCTACAGCCCTCAACAGGTCGTCCTTGCAGCACCCTGTACCTTCGTCACTCCGAAAATCCCAGCCCCAGTCTCCAGAAGCGAGCTGCTAACATTTTACCTCTGAACCATCAGATGGCAACCTGAGGTCTAAGAATCATATACCGGCCCTTTCCACCCCCCGAGACTTGTAAAATTTGGGCCCGAATGTTTGCACAGGTGTCACGCTGTGGTGGAGATCTGCAGTCGCCCCCCTCGCATCGACAGAGCTGTGTTTGATCTGCACTGACGCAGCTGAGGAAGCCTGTGCTCTTCAATAGGATGCTCTAGTTTGTACATCCTCCTTCCACTTTTGCACACAAAGCCCTGCTGGCCTTCAGGCAATTCCCAGAACAAATAGGCTGGTTTCTATTTTCAGCAGGAGCCACTGTCATTGCTTGGACTCACGTCAAGGCAATACTTTTTTTATGTTTTTTCCAAATCCCAAGTGCAGGGAAAAAAGAAAGATGTTATCCTCTATGTAACCTGTTCAAACTGATGTGCCAGGTCTTAAATTAAGGAGAGAGAGCTGCATTCTGTCCCAAATACTTTGTTTAAAGCTCTTCCAAGCTGACCTGTGCAGTCAGTGGTACCTGAGTAACCATAGCAGCATATTTGAACAATGCCAAATACTTGTGAGCAGACACACAAAAATTCAAGAGGTGGAACACACAAAGCGTGGATCTCGGTAAAAAGCAGAACAGCCGCTAGAAAAAGCACTGGAGCTGCTGACGAGCATGAGAGTGGAGTCAGATCTGCTGTTTACCAAGACCAAAGTGAGAGTCACGGTGGGCGAGCGAGAGTGCTAGTACAGCCTCAGAGTTAAGATGGCAGCACACATACATACAAGAAAAACTGGCGACCAAACCAGCTCTGCAGCCTCCAGAACTGTCTGGATATCTGTGGCCACCATGGTTACTCAACTAGCAGGTTCTGACCACTTCCTTGCAAAAGCCTAGTTGGTGCTAGCTTTCCATTTGACAAGAGCCCCCGACAGCCCAGAAATCCCAGGCACATATTGACAGTTGTTTTCCAGTTACATCAAATTATACTTGATGCAGAGAGGTATTTACCTACTGCAGTTATCCCTGGAGCTGGAAGTAGGTCCAAGACCTTAGAAGCCTTGAAAAAGCTAATTAATGCACTGCCATAAATAATTTGATCTCTTAGGAGGATATGTACTCTCTACACAGTAAGTAACAGCTTTCTTTAATGGAAAAAAGGATGATTTGCCAATGCACATCTGTATTTTATTATACGTGTTTATCAACCATTTATAATTTGCCGTAAAGAAATCAGAAAAGGAAAAAAGAGAAACCTTAGCCTAAACCACAGCACATTCCTTGTGAGCTACACCATCCCTGGAAAGCAAATCTAGGTCTGTCCTGTTTTGTCAGACACAAATATCTCCCACAGGGAAACCTCACACAAAATTAAGAGTCAATACAGATCATTTCTCCCAGACCCTTTTGCAGTTGCAGAGATAGAAGGCGGCTGCACAGGACAGGACAATCTCTTCCCAGCTCTGCACCAGAGAGGAGGAAACTGCCTGCTCTGTGCCCTCTGAAACGGGGGGAAAACCAGTTGCTTCCTGCTGCAGAAAAAACAGCTATGTCTGGGACCAGAGCACGATGGCATGCCCAGCTTCCCACTGCAAATCAGCAGCGAACACCAAATATAATAAAAAAAAAAAAGTTATAAAATCACCTGCTTAGCTAGCATTGTTACCCAGGAGGTTTTAGCCTATGCTTTTTAACACATGAGGTTGCCCTTTAATTAAGTTTCCTTTTGTCTGGGAGGTCAGAAGCGCAATCTTTTCTTGTGGAGAAGCCTAGGTGACCAACTCTGTTGCAGTAGTAGGATTTTAAGTTACTCATAAGCGGGTTTAAGTGTTTTGAAAGATACAAAGTAAAAGAGCACCTAGTATCTTAAAAACCGCCTAAACCCTCCACAGAAATAGCCCTTCAGTTACCTTTCTGAATCCGTATTCCTAATAAGCACTCCAGAACAGGTGGTGGGAACAGCTTAGTGATCTAAAAACCAGGGCAAAACTCTTGCAAATGTCTTTTAGTACAGAAGAAAAGCATACACCGTGCCACAGACACTCGAGCCCGCCCTCCGCGAGGCAAGCTCTGCTCCCTGTGATCCAGTACAAGCTAACCGGTGGCAAGGGAACAAGCAGGCACCGTAAAGAAGACTGCTCAGCATCCTTCACGTGGCGGGAGCACCTGGGAACAGCACCGCCAGGAGCTGAACCGCTTGGACAAACATGGGCTGGGGGCCACCTCAGGTGAAACGCCAAAGCATCTTTAATAAATAAAACAATTTCTCAGTGGCATCAAGCCATAAGGGAGCTTTGCTATTTGAAGCTTTGCGAAAACATCAGCCCAGCCCTCCCGTGGAGAAAGAAATAGACCTTTGTGCTCCTTGTGTAAATTTATACTTTTCTAAGTGCAGCCTTTTAGAAACACTATAGCCAGGGGTGCAATTAATTCAATTGTTTCCAGAAGATTTTTAGCTCCATAAAACTCATGTATTATTTAAGCCTCACGGCTAAACCACGAACATTATCAAGGTCCAGCTTTTTCTTTGTGCACAAACACACAAGGAAAAAAAAAAAAAAAGACATTTTGGTGAAAGACCTCTGGAAAAATCTTGCAACACCTTCAAAACCCCCAGATTTCCTGGCTACCAATAGAGACCTTTCATTTCTGCAGTGAGTCTGACGGTACTGGACTCTCTCCATCAGCAAATCTCTATTTCAGCGGGGCCCTTGGTCTCTGCCTAGCCTCAGATTCCTACAGCAGCATCAAGGGAACATCATCCATGGCAAACGCCTCAGCCAGGCCATTTTCTCCTGCACCTGCACTCCTGGCAAGATTGAGGTCTCCCCAAGGATGATGCAGTAGAAGGCAGCTGATCTTCCCTCCCAGCCTGGATGACTGAAATCAGCCAGATGAAGAATCCTTATACATAGAGACAGGTGCCATTAGCAAACATAAAATAAGTCTACTCTGTAGTTACATATATGGTTTTTTAGAACAACAGTTATCCTGATTGAGAAAGCACCAGCTTTAAACACCTAATACAAAGCATCAGCTTTGCTACTGGCCTGTATTTTGCCTTTAGGAAAGGCCTGAGGGACACCAGCTCTCTGGAGCAAACCAGAATCCGCTTCTCCCTGGCAGTCTCATGTATTCGAACGCTGGGGAAGTGTGTGTAAAAATGAGGGTAGAGCTTTACTGGCAAGAATTTCTGCAATCTTCGTTGCATTTCTGAGACCTAAACTAACAGTTCAATGAGCAAGCGCCGCCCAGCAGAAAGTCACCTGCAGGAGGCAGTCGGTCTCCCACCCACAGTGGGATCCCAGAGGCACAGAAGCGGTCCTCCTCCCCTCAGCAACATTCAGCTCTACTTAGACAGCAAGCACATGGCTAAAGCCTTCAAGCAAATACCAAACATATGACATGATCTACATTTTCTAATGGCCAGTTAGTCAAAACTCCTGTCTGGAGAAATATAACCTGTATTTAAACATACCAAACGCTAGATCCTTTGTGGCTCAACAGCCATTAAATGTGTTAAGTATATACAAACAGAAGAGCGCAATACTGAACCAGACTGAATAGCATTCACACCGAGAAGTCATCTGGAGACCTAGCCAGTCCACAGCTCCCAAGAGGGCGACTTGTCAGGATCACTGATACCGCTTTTAGGAGTCCTAGCTCTGTTTTTAAACAGAAGCAGGTTTTCTAGAAATCTGCATTTCTGCATGTTCCAAGTGCTGTAGCTGTCAGTCAGCTTTCCACAAGTTATTACTTCTGTGTATTCAGAGCAGTTTGGGAACTGAAGGTTGTCTTGTCACTTCCACGCTCCATAAACAGTATAGATGCTAGAATATGGTAATATTTACTCCTGTTTTGCCATCTGCTTATATATGCACATAAAACATGTGACTCCCAGAATGTGGAGCAGCAGAATAACAGCCGTAGCTTTTCATCGCAAGATAAAGGTACAAAAATCAATACACATCTTTTCTTTTTAACGAAAAAGGTACTATTGCACAAAAGAAAGAAAAATATATATATAGTAAAAAAACTCCCACTTTTCAACAGAATATATAGTCCTTAGCTTTGGCTTTTACTGAAGAGTCAGTGTCTAAAAAAAAAAACCCCAACCCCCTCCCCCCAAATCCCTACCATCTTGGTTATGTAATCAGTAAAAAACAAACCCAAAACCAGAGGACTAAGTCGTTTATCTTTAGAAGGAAAGATCCATGCTAGCTCTAAGTCAGGTTGCAACAGGATGAATGTCCCCAAACACCCTCTCACCTGAGCACCTTGACATACCTTAGAAAAAAATCAACTTCTCATCTGGATTTCCACACCGAAGAGAAGTTGTTTCTCCCCTCCCTCGCGCAGCCGGAGCAGACTGGGGGAAGAAGGCAGCCAGCCCTCGGCAGCACCAGCCTAACAGCAGCCCCCCCCAGGTGTTCTCACTGTGCACAACACAAAGCCATCACAGCCCCCAGCCGCAAACACCTCCCGTGCAGGGGGGTGTTAGGCAGGTGTTTATTGTTAAAGTCAGGGCTAAAGACAGACCTCAGATCAGGAGTGCATTTAAGTAACTCTCTAAATAAAGAGCAACATGGCCAACTGAAGTATAAAGACCCTCTACTTCTCTCAACCAACAAATTAATCCAAATACTGAATTAGTGTTTAAAACGACAGACCACGTCCACACCCAGGCTCCACGCCATACAGGAAAGCATCCAAGACACTTTCACCATTGCACCTTTCAAGAACAGAGTGAAATCTGCAAAAGCTATTTCCTAAAAGGGCAGACCTCAGCACAGGTAACTCCAGACTTTAGTTTATTTTGAAAAAGGCTGATAAAGAAAGGTGTATTGACTGGAGGGCTGATGCCTCTGCTGGGCTCCAGCCCACATGAGATGAGACTAGACTTTGGCATTCTCCCTGATCTTAGGACAAAGATTCTTTGGATACTGAGGGAGGTTTTATTGTCATTTTGGTTTTTCTTAGGGCAGGGAAAGTACTGTTGTGGGTTGAGCGGTGGTGTGTCTATTTTAAGCCCCATCAGAATGAGAACATTTGAAACTGAGTTGTGGGATGTTTCACAGAAACCTCAAACTCTCCATGGCCAGAGAAGGCCACTTCTGCCCCAGCTGGTTGTTCTCTGACAGACAGCACCGTCAACATGTTGGTTTACCAAGCAGAGTATTTGGCTTACTATCACACCCCATGGACGCTGCACTTTACAGAGTGCACCAGTATCGTGCCTCTGCTGTCACATTTCAGTTGAAGACTGTGACTTAAGACACTTAGAGAATAAAGATAACTTCTTACAGGACTGTACTCCTGTCAGTCTAGAGAGACAGTAGCTGAACTTGGAGCAGCTATGAAAGAGAATATTCAGTGTCTTGTGTGACTATAAAGGAATTAAAAGACTCATTTTACAGTGCATTTTAATTAAAACTTCATTATAAGAATTTTCTTTTAAGAACAGCATACTACATATTAATGGAAATATGCAACTTTATCCTACAAATGGGACTGTCACCATATTATTCTTACAATTCAAACATATGAAAAATAAAATATGATATTTAGCTTTATAAATTCCCCCTCCCCCCCGTTAAATCCTTTTTCTTTTAAATAACAAAAGTATTAACTCTTTCCCAGTACAGTGCATTTGCTATCTGCGAGCCACAAACCAAGTAGTCACATCAATGCCAAGGAAACAGCAACATTGTTTGCAAAATATTGAGAGAAAATGATAAAAAAAAGAATATAGTAGTCAGCCCAGTGCTTACAGAAGAGACAGTCAACAAGAATTGAAAAAACAGCACATTTTCATATTACATAGGACCATTATAGTAACATAGAAAACAGTGCAGAAGACTTATGCTGGAAAAATATATAGCGATTCTCAGCAAGCAGAAACTGAACTTTGGCACTTGCTCATAAAAAGGCCTTTCAAAGCAAAACAAAATTGAAATTCACTTCATCACAGCTTGTATATTTAAAAAGAATAAAGACATCGACTAAAGCAAGAGAAACAATAGAGAAAAGTTTACAAGCCAGGTCACTAGGAATTTAGTACATTCAGCCTACAGTAGATACAAACACAGTCTTTGATCCATCCATCTACGCTGGGGTCCTGGCTAGTGAAAGACGGGCTTCGGACAGAACCTTACCTGAAGCATCTGTTTCAATGGAGCTGTGCTGATCACACAGCCCCTTTCTTCAAATTGAACTAGAATAGCATGTCGCAAAAACATTGCCTCCTTATCATAAAATAAGGATTTCTAATCTGCAAATTAAAAAGCAAGACCCTTGCACTCAGACAGTGGCTGTTCTGCTCTAACAAGAGTTGCACCATAACCACTGTAGTGTAAGGATTAAGTGATTTCTTTAAAAGGGCTAAAAAAGAATGGCTTCAGTTCAAAGGGGAGACAATAGACTGGAAGGAGTGATTCACATTTAGCCTGTTAATCTTAGCGCTTTGTCAGTGCTGCACACTACCAGAAGGAGTACTATAGTTAACATGTGCATGGCTGTTCCCCCTCCCAGCCAGAAGAACTGACGTACTAAACTCAGGCCTAACCAAAAGGCTGCTGCAGGCCAAAGCGTATTTTGGATCAGGCCATAAGAAAACAAGGGCTGCCCTAGCCAAGAAGTGCTTCTTTCATTGTCAGGCTCAATGCCCCAACTAGCAGCTATCTTTGCACTGAGGCAGTTTACTCAATTTCTTTAATCTTTTGAGGAGTTAAGATTGGGGAAATGCAGAGAGAAAAATAAGTGCTTTAGATTGCACCGAAGATTGTCCTACTAAAGGGGGCACTTGAATGGGAAACAATTGCAGCTATAAATCTAGCAGACGCTCTTCACATGTCTCCACAGGCCATTTAGTAGCACCTCCAAACACATCAACGTTGTTATCAACCCAGGGTATGATGTTGCCAGGCATGTTGGTAGAGCAGTTAGCGATATTCATGATGTCTTCAGCTTTTAAGACCCTGTCCCATATATTGAACTGGCTCATCTCCCCAACGAAGGCTTGAGTTGCATCAAATCTTCCTCCTACTGTGTCCTTTAGGCACATAAGAGTTAGGATTAGATGAGAAGGTTATTTCAGCGTTTTCTTCTTCAAACTTGAAGACCCTCCCCCCCCGAGCCGCACTGCTAGAAGAAGGTGCAGAGGTAGGTCACACAGACAAACTTCAAGTTTCTAGAAGGGCTACTTTGAACAAGAAGTTCTATGGAACAGTTAAAAGCTCCAATCTGGAGCGTGTCAAAACAATTCAAACCAAACAGTAGTGACTGTATACCATCACACAGAGGCCATGCATAACTAATCCTTCCCCCAAGCAGTAGAGCAGGAAGGCAGCTTTAAACATTGGGTCTAATTTAGCAGCCATTTTGCAAGCTTGGCACAGGACAACTTCAGCAAGAACTGCAAAGATGAGCAAGATTACTCCAAAAGCTTTATAGATATAGATTAAACTGTAACTGCAGCCCTCGACCAATTGTCTGCAGGGCCTACAAGATGGGATCTTTGGATCTAAATACACAGGCTTCTTCTGGTTGTACCAAATGACTACATCAAACTGCTACTACATAAGCCTAGAAGTGTTTGCTTGCTCCGTCCACTACTCAAGGACAGAAATCACACATTTTCTGCGATCACACTAACATGGAACTGATATAGCATAGGAAAGAATCAAGCATAGTGCAGGCAAACGGCACGAGAGAGTTACAGAAAACCTGCCAGCCACTTAATACTGAGCTGGAGCATCTGCTATGCAGAGTGTATTAGGATTGTGAATTTACCATTCTGTCATTTATGTCATGGGTAAGTATCTACTAAAATCAGTATCAGGACAAAACTATTTTTTCATTGAGAACATCAGGATCCTGGAAAAAGGCTATTTCCTGCTACTCATTACAATTATATTTTTTTTTTGGTATATGTATAATCCTACAAAGAACAGGTAGAGAAAAAAAAACGTGAAGATAAGAGCCACACAGTTCATAGGCAATAGCTTAATGAGATGTTAACTAGAAAAGCGAGATTCAAAATCCTTTGGGTTTTTATTCCCCAATATTCAAAAAGGGCTTATCCTTGACCTCATCAATGCTTCCTGTTGGCAGTCCTAACATTCAAACTTTATTACCGTTTGCATTAATAAAGTTATTTACCTACACCTTTAATGAGAAACCAAATGTCTGATTTAGAGTTCATCCCTTTGACTTCAGACTCTTCTTTAAAGTAGACATCAAATTCCAAATGAGTGACAGATTCCACTACTCTAGGAATGTGTTACATACCTGAAAAGCTGCAGAATTCAGTCTGGAGGGAGTTCAATATAGCAGGCCCAATTATAAAAGATCCTGATATACCCACACACACACTCCTGTGCCCGTAGTTGTTGGTCCCCTCACCCCCATACACACACTTTCCTTGGTCTATTCTGGGGCTCGAGGACTAACATTACTATTCTTGGGATAAAGAGAAAAGGAAGGGGGGAAAATAAAGTGAACTGCTAAAGGGGAGAGTCAATTTGGGTTCAATTAAAAAAAAATGAAACAAATCAAAGCAATTATACTTGATCCACTTTCAGCAAGCTCCTTTTTTGACTGCTTATACAACAGCGCTGGCCAAACTTGTCCTTTTCTGTAACTTCAGTAGCCACATTGCTAGTTACCAGGGCCAAGGATTTAATTTAAGGCATTATTCAGATCACTGACAAAGTTGCACACTGTAGCATTAAGAGTGTGAATAGGAATACCTGCAACATGAGTATTCTGAATATTTAATAAATAAAACAAAATACACCAATGTGTGATTGCATTAGGTATTTGTTACTTTGTTTCAATCTTTCTGATACTGTGTATAAACAGGACCAAGTATTTGACAAAGAAATTCTCACAGCTGCTATTTTGTTTGGGGAGTTTTGACTATTTTTTTTCTTTTTTCAAAACCCTGGAATGCACTGTCATTCACTCACCTGTTCCTGGCCCAGGATCAAGACTCCTCCAGGTTTAATTGGGTGCCAAGGAGCAAGATTCTCCCCAGTGCCAAGCTTCTCTCCATCCTGAAAAGCCTCCCACATTCCATCTCTGGTTGTCCATGTTATACAGATATGATGCCATTTTCCATCACTAATGAAGAGAGGGAGCTGGGCAACCTACAAAAAACCCCACAGAATAACACGTTACAAACCAAGCCTACCAGTTCAAGCACAACATTTAAAAAGGGACAGTATTTACTCTGTCCTCAGAAGCAAAAACTTCATAGGCAGAAGTTAGCCCACATCTTTCTACTTTGTCCCAGCTGTCCTGTATTCTGGAATACAGCTATGCTTTTTATTCTAGATGCGAGCCTTTGTTTCACCTAGAATGAAGTGACCAAGTACCAGAGTCTAAGTTGCTCTCAATCCACTGATCCTGCATATTAATCTGTGGCATTTGCTGTTTAAATCTCAGTGCTTAGTCCCAGTTTTCCATCCAGTGCTCATGTTAAGTTCATCTTAAAATCTGGGGTTTGCCTGCATCATTTGCAGTAACAACTGTCAAATGGATCTGCCTGCTTCCAGTAAAACTTGTGGGAACTGTTAGGTAGGGCTCCAAATAAGGAGGAATTATGCCCCTTTAGGAATTTGATCTGAAAACCTTACTCAAGTCAACATAAAGACAGAAATGAGGTGGGCTACAGAACAGCTGTGATGTGGGAGAAAGAAAAGCCTCGCAGAACATTAATAGCACTGACATAACAAAGAGAAAGAGTTATTGCTAAGGATAAGCAGACTCAAGTTGCCTTTTCTTCCACAAACCATTAAAAATAATCAGCTTTTCACTTTTATCAGTTTGGGAGGATGATAGGACTGTTAAAAGTCCTTAACTAGGCACATGACTGAACCATGTGAGTTGTGTTGTAGATCTGTAAACACCTGATCCCTCAGAGAGTACCAAGTTACTAGGAAACCTAACTGAAGGTGGGGAGAAAAGAAGCATTTATAATCTGGTTTAATGCCAAGTTTCAACAGGTCTTGTTTTCCTCAATTCTCATTCTGAAGCTTGACAGAAACCATGAATGGTGTGAAGTAGTCCAAGACAATTGTTGCTTTTTGTATCTAAAGTCTGAAAAAAAAATATGTATTTAAACTGATGTTCAGTCATTAAGTATAACAAAGCCAGCCACAATTACATGCCTTTTGCTCTCTGTCTTCTGCAGAATTCATTTTAACATATCTGAACTTTTAGGATTAGATAGAAATACTGCAACTGGCTTAGATCTCACAGGTTTTGCAATAGTGTGGCTTCAAATACTGCTTCTGTTTCATAAAACAAAAAAACCTAGAAGTCAAAATCTGCTTGTAAATTCAGATGACATGCTTAAGCGTGTGCCCATCTAGACATCATGCTGCTTTGTCTCAACACACAAATATATGTACCATTTGACTTTGTTTCAAGTACTTTTGTGAACTTGCAACAAACAGTTGGACAACAACAGACAAGTAGCCACTACCATCTCAAAGGCCCAGAGCTGGCTTCTCTCAGAGTGAGTGAAAGAGTTACTAGGGAGGTACCAAGGGTTCAGGACTTAATCTGACTATGTAGACAATAAAGAAGAGTTAGTCAATTCTCACCTTATCGTTAATTAGCAGTTCAATTGGATTATTCCCCCATTCTATGAGGACAATTTCATTAGCCTGCCCAGGAACAGCATATGAGAATGGAGTGCCAATTCCAGGAGAAGCACTTGATCTCAACCACAAGCATACAGTAAAGGCATACAGCTCTGGCAGAGTCTTCTTGATCTTCCCATATAAGTAGTTTGTGCGGAGAGGAAGGGAGACTTTGAATTCATCAGGTGACTTAAATGCACTGTTGCCTAGAATTACATTGAGGAAGAAACCCCTTTAACATTAAACAAAATGATGTATTTATAATTCAGGTTAAGAAACAACATCATTGATACTGAGAATCTTTGGAATTTTAATCATTTTAAAGGTACACAAAAAATATATATTGAAGTAGTATTACTGGATGTTGATTTTGCAGCACAGAAAAATACAACTAGATTTTTTATACACATCATGCTAATTACTTATTTTTCCTGCTCATTTAGAGCAAGAGAATAGATGGCAGAGAACTAATGAGAGGTTGTTAAATATTTTCTTTCTTCATTGCTTAGTTCATGGCTGGAGGCCTGCCTATTTCAAACAATTCAAACTGTTTTAAATATATTTACTGTTACTAAACAGGGATTCTCTGGTATGCTCATTATTAAAGCACCACAGTTCTTCAAATCATGGAATCATCAAAACCAGTATTTCTTTTCTTACTACTGCTACACAGGGAGCTAGCAGCAGCATCCCCATTTTACAGATAGCAGGCTGATAAACAGGTTGATGCTCTCATTTTGGGTGGCCCATCTGAAATAAGTAAAAGCTGACACATTCCAGAAAGCACAGTTAAATTCATTAGAACTGATTTCTGTCCCGTAGACAAATCAAGATGAGATCTGAACAAAAACATTAAGCTGAAGTTCAAAGTGACCTGAAGAAAAATGCAATATAAAGTTATGAGCTATGAAAACATTAAACTTTAATGTAAAACCAGAAATTATTATTTAGCTTTTTCTAAAAGATGTGATACAACCCATTAAGATATTCCAGAGATGTCTATGAAATTGAGACCTCTTAAGACCAAAACTTTCCAAAGCTGCAATACTCTATTATATAGTTTGTATATGCTTCTGATGTAGTTGCTTATAAGTAATTTTCTAGAATTAAATATTAAGAAGAGAAATCCCACACAGTGCCACAAATTAAAACCCCACAATTCTGCAGTAGAGTGTCACCCTCAACCTTTTAGCAACCTGTTCTTTTGAGTCCCACTCGTTTCCTTTACTCACATTCCCAAAACAAATTCTGTCCCCTTGCCAAACTTCACACTCCAATGCAAATGAAGAGCTATTGTCACAAAAGGTTGCCACAATTCTCATATGTAATTTTTAAGGCATTGGCATTCTCTCAGTTACCATTCTCAGAAGCAGCTGAAGTGTTTTGACTGCATTTTTCACAGAACAAGGGGGTGGACGAAGAAAAAGCTTGTCTGATGCTTGCATCTGTCTTGAGGAACTTACAGACCAAAACTGAAATATTCTAAATTCTAAGCAAAAAACACCCCAGGGTCTTAGGGCTAACAATGAGCAACCTCCACTAGGCTGGTACAACCATTCTCACATATAAAAAAAGAGAAACATACTCCATTAAGAGCATTAGTCACTCTGTGAAAGAACTTAAGGAAGCAATAATGGGTTGGAAAAGAACAATAGTAATTTTTTATATTTTTCAGTTTGTTCTCATGACTTGAAAACAGCCACAAGTCCAAATGATAACAAGATCCTCCTGTTCTGGGCAATGGGCACATGCACAGGATAAGACAATCCTTTTCCTAAAGAATCTGAATTCTTTTTGGACAAGATAGGCAAGAAATATCTTTATTCCCTTTCAGAGACAGAGAAGATACATTTAGACATAGCAAGTTCATGTCTCCAGCAAAGCCGAGAATCACATTTAAGTCCAGGCACTAATAGTTGCAGGATCATTCCTCCACCCAGTCCTGCTTTTTAATGCATCATCTACTGCTGCCAATGGAGACAAGCAGTAAAGGAATTACCAGAAGACTTTGGGAATCACAACAGTTGTACAAACTTCAAACTCTTCTGCCCCACCAGTAACTAAAGACAGCTGTCACAACCACAGAGAAAAAAAATTCAAAGTTATAAGGCTAGTTTTTTTTCCTCCATTTATTTAGTCTCAGAACAACAAGGAGCTCATGACACTCTAGTTAGCTGTCAGGAAGAGATGGTAAACAATATGACGTTTAAAATAAGAGCACTAAAGAAATACTATCTTCAAAAGATGTCAGATCCCTTCAAATATTGTCCGCATTTAATCTACAAAATCATTAAGTTCTTAGATCATTATTACCCTCACTTTGATTTGACAGAGGAACCAAAGGCACAGAACAGCTAAGCTGCGCTGTAATAGAGAGCAAATCACACAACTAAAAGAAAGCCTGTGTCTTGGTTCCTGGCCCAAATTCCTCACTCCTGGAGACTTAAGACAGCCCTCCCTCCCCACACAAAAAATAAAGGTGAGAACAGGCTATTTTTAACCTAATTAAATTAATTACACATTCTTGTTCTTCCACCACTCCCTTTCTCTTTCTGATGACTTGTTGATATGAGTCACATCTTTCAGAGACTAGGACTAGCAACAGTTGCCACATAAGACATTAACAGGCCACTAATTCTCCAGAACTTTAGTTGCAGTTTAGGCTTTATCTTGGCTCTCAAGAGACAATAAATGACAGAGCTGCTACAAGACCTCTTCTTCCTCCTTCCCTTTTCCCCTGCTTCACACTTTTTAAATTAAAAAAAATAGATACAATATTACACAAATGGATCCATTAGGCTGCATTTTAAAATTCATGAGATACATATGTTTGCACCATTTTGAAAGCATGTCCATTAAGCTGCTTTTAAGCAGAGAGCCTATTCACCTTGGAAAATCATTTAAAGATTGGGCAGTAAGATTTACCAGTACTCTAGTCCTACATTGTCCACTCCGTAGGTGTATACAGCCAATACAGAAAGACAGTTCTGTTCGTTAGCTCATTTCCATAAGCATTTGTAATTCAAACAAACAGATTCTACTCAAGCATAGAGATCTCAGTAATAATTAATCTAAGTATCTGAATAAATGACTAGGATTAAGAGAGTGTCCCCCAGTGGCACCATGTGTAATCTACTGTAAACTCTGAAGGCTGTACACTTGGGATAGAAAACAATTCAAGTATCTACAGTTACCTAAAGTCATAACCAGCAATAAAAGGAAAGACCACCAGCAATACTTCCAAAGCAGCAGGAAATGGTCCTGGTATAAAGTGCCTTTCATGTAATGAAAGGCAGTTGTGCTAATTAAATTTAGCCCGTATGATTTTCAGTCCAAATAAAGAAAGGCAGCTCTACTTAGATGTGTACTTGACACTATCTAGTTATTTACCCGATACCAATATCATAATTCTTCCTATTTCCACTTCCCTCCTTATAGATCTTTCCATCCCATAAACACTAAGAGTTTCATCCTAACCACCCACATATGCCAAATTAAGAGACAGGAAGCCAAAGCCATGCAGAGGCCTGTCAAGCAAGAAGCCTGTGACAAAAGGAAACAGGGAATCCAGGTATTTGCACTGTCACCTACTATTGAGTCCAGCACCTTAACTGCCTTTCCCTCAAGGCCCACATTTAGACTACCGCACTAGAAGGAAGGAGTAAACAAAATTAATCAGCATGGGGAAGAGTTCAGAATCTGTGCAGATTACCTTTTTCTAATTCAGACACTCTTTCTAGCAATGCATTCAAGGCTGTCTCTGTCTTCTGCCGATGGGCTGACGTCTCATTATGAAGCAAAGACTTTTCATCCTCAAGCTCAGCCACTTTACTTAGGAGTTGGCGTTCCAGGTCTCCAAGTCTCCGTTGAAGCATCTCTCGAAGGTCATTAGGCAGTGCTGCATATGACACGTTGGCTCGAAGTTGGTGCTTTAGGGAAAATGAGAAAGAAAAAAAATTGTAATTTCTAAAACAGAAACTGTGAAATGCGGATACGCTCCTGATTCAAAGGGAAGAGAGCAAGATCACCGAGTTCTCCAGCAAGTACAAAAGAGGCATTGCTTTTTAGCACTTGTCATGTGCAGTGCTTTTTATCAGCACTGTAACTAAACAGCTGCTGAAACAAAGGGGCACATTTGTTAGAGGCTTCCAGTGTTTCATATGAAGGAGTCTTCATACATTTAAGTTCAATAAAATCAACGTAGGGAGCCAGGTCTGATGCCCTTCTATTAGTATGGGTACATGTGGCACATTAGTCAATTTTTGCTTTACTTACTGCAAGTGACATTGCCAACCTAAGTAAACAGAAAAACTGTTATTCCTTTTTAAATAAAAAACTAAGCTACTTCAAAAGCAAAATTTACCAAATGGAAGTTTCTTTAGTTCTGATTTCCAGAATAAGGAAGTCAGATATTCTTTAGATCAACTGTGATTATTAGCCAGCGAAAGTATTTTTATTTAAGCTGCAAAAAAAACCACCCCACAATCTTTCTGAAATAACACTGGTACCTTCAAGGACACTAAGAAACCAACAGTTCACCTACCATATTATTCTAGTGGAGTTTCTCTTCTACAACCCTAAAAAAACGCCTCAAAAATACAGCAACCGTAATAAAAGGATGTTACATGACCAGATCATTCAAAACTGTTCTTGAAAAGCAGTCCAGAGTGTTTTGACCTCACAGAACAACCTTTAGGAAGTTAACTCGCCATCCTCACATCACCACTGACTGTTTGGAGGACTGAAGGAGGACAGGCATGTAGCTCTCTGGGTGTGGAAAGCAAAACATCACCCAGCATGATTCCTGTGGGAATACTCTCTATGAAGTATTTCCATGAGTGCCACTCAACCATGGGTACTGCCCAAAGGCTCACAGAAATCACCGGTGGGCTTGGACCAAATCCCCTTTGTATTCACAGGCATGCAGAATCACGTTCTTTTTATTCTATGTCAGCTCTGGATACATCATCTTATCATCACAACACAATCTCCTCATTACCACTGGTCTGCTCAGCACCATATGCCAAGCTCTCACTGCCCAAGACGTCAGCTTTATACCTCAAACCCCATGACATCCCATTCCCAGAAAGAGAGATTTAAACCTATTAATACAGAAACTAAGCTGGTGACCATAATCTCCCCTCATGCAGTGGGAGAACACATACAGATGAGCCCTTCAGGTTTTTACCATTAAAGCAAGCAGATAATGATCAAGAAAACAAGACAAGCCAACCAAGCAGCTCATTCCCAGGGCTTGGCCAGTCTGGGTTTGTCTCCATCAAGATTAAGCGCACTAGCTGTGCCCACCCAGCGCTCCAAAGCCACCGTTAAACCTGAAGTCTGTCCAAGTTTCTGTGGGGGTGGGCGGGGAGGCTGGCCCACCCCTCGCCCCAGCCCTACCTCCAGGCTCTCCAGCCGGTCCTTCAGGGTCTGCATGGTGCGGCTCAGCTGGTCGATGACCTGCGCCGGGTCCCGCGGCAGGTCGCCCATAGTGTCCTTGCCCTTGCCCAGCTCCTTCTTCCACGTTCCCGGGGCGGACTTGCCGTCGGCGCTCTCGCAGCGGCTCAGCTTGCCGGTGAGCTCCCGGATGGCCTCCCGCTGGCTCCCGATGGTCTCCTTCTGCTGCAGGACGGTCTCCCGCAGCTGCAGCACCGTGGCTTTCAGCTCCTCCTCGGGGGGCAGCGCGCCGCCCTGCATGGGCACCGGGGGCAGCGGGCAGCCCGCGCCGGCGGCGTCCAGCGGCAGCGAGGTGCACACGAAGCGGCTCCCCGGCGGGCTGTCCTGGTCGCCCGTCGCCGAGCCCCGGCCGCCAGCGGCGACGGCGAGCAGGAGTCCGGCGACCACAGCCAACATGCCGGCCGGTGAGCGGGGCGACGGCCCTGAGGGGACGCCGGGGCTGGGGGTGCCGAGCCGGCCGCCGCGCTGACAGGAGGCCGGTCCCGCCGCGCCGTCCCGCCACTCTCCTCACGCCGCTCCCGCCTTCGCCGCCGGCCGGGGCTTTTATAGGCAGGGCGGGCGCGTGGAGGGCGGGGG
>VFFE01006792.1:379036-493678 GCA_008921705.1 Burhinus oedicnemus | reverse complement strand
GGGCCGGGCCGGGGGCTCCGCGCTGCGTCCCCTCGGGTCCTGCGAGCCGCCGGGGATGGAGGCCGCACAGCCGCCTCGGGCCGCCACGGGGCCCAGCCGGAACCTCTCCTGCCTCAGCCTGCACCCGCCGTCCCTCGCCCGCCGCCCCAGCCCGCCGCTGTCCCTCTCGTGGGGGGGCGTCCAGCCCGCCCACGGCACCCGGCGGGGTCCGGCCGGCGATGGCCGCTGCCTTCCGCCGACCGCCGTGCCCACAGCGGGTTTCCTAACGGGTAAGGCCGTCAGGAAGCGGGAGCGGGTGCCGGACCGGCGTTCCCGTTTGTGGCGGGGGCACAGCGGCAGCGGCGTTTCAAGAAGGAGCTTCAGAAATTTTTGTAGAGTACCCTAAGACCACTGTTGGACCGTAAAACCACTGCCGGTTTAGCGACGTGGCTCACGGCATCCAGCGTTTTTAGTGCTGATGACAATCACTGTAAATGTACAGTCTGTGGAGGCTGCCAAGCGCCGTACAGACATCAGCTGAACAGTTCTTGCAAACTTCTGACGGGTACGCAGAGAAAACTGTTACCTCTGCTGGAAAACTGGAGAAACAATTTCCTTATGCATCGGCAGAGGCTGCTCTTAGGACTCTCAAACCTTTGAGTAGAATTCCAGATTTTTAGAAGGTTTATATATGGGCATTAAAGACATTTTACCATAGAGCGAGTAGCTCTTACTATGAAATACGTAGCTTTTCTAATAATAATGAATAAAAATAAGGAATAAAGAACACGTAATTGAAAATATTTTTTTTTAGCTTTTTTCAGTCAACACGTGAATTGGTTTGTTACAGAATGAGCTGGCAAGTTTCCAGGTGTGCGTGTCACAGCGACAGTTAAATCGGACTGTTCCGTGAAGTCGGCAGTGTCCTGTCTGACAGTCACGTTCGTCACAGCCGCTGCAGACGCTGCGAAGCCACACGAGAGGCAGCTCGTATTGCTCGTTCAAGGGGGAGAACACAGAGGACGGGCAGAGCTCAGTAAGCCACCAGAAGCTCCGAGTTCTGTCTCAATTCCTTTTTTTCTGGAAACCGGGTCTCAAGAGAAGGCACTGCTTCCAGGTTGAATGGAAAAGAAGTACCTGTTCGAGTGCAGAGGCTCCGACTAATTCCTGGCTGGACACCCAGCTCCCATCGAAACCAACAGGGTATCATTGCTTAACCATCCTGCTGGTTCAAAGGCTGGATGCTGCAATGAGGAGGACCATGCAAGTACACCAGGAACATCTCGTCTGTCCACACAGTGTCTTTCCAGGCCACATTAAGTCCGAGAAATACTAAAGCCTATATGCAATAACGTACCAAAATTTTTGGCCTACATGTAAGATTATTCAGTCACATCTGTATCACATTATAGCTCATTTCTCCTGAATGTCATGTGAAGCAGTATGAAAAAACTTAATAAAATAATTGTAAAATGCTGGGTTCGCCTGTCCTTAAGGCCTGTCACCCTACTGTAGGACAACAGCAGTCTATTGCTTTTATACAGCTCGATTCCATCCTCGATAATATGAATTGTGATGGTACCCTGTGAAAATAACCACACATTACTTAAAAATAAACTTCAAAATTCTGATCCCGATTTTAAAACCCACTTCACAACTCCGAGCTGCTCCCAAACAGATTTTGACTCAATGCATGACAGTGATAAAGGCATCGCTCCTTTTTAAATTCCAGCAATGTATAGCTTGAAGGTTTTGCTTAATTATAGATAGATTTTTGTCATAATCTCTTATTCAGGCAAGCTGAGAAGTAATACAAGCAGCAGCAAGCAATAAACATCTGACTTCCAAAGTTCTGTAAGGTGGTGAATTGCTCACGACAACAGAAGCATTGTCCTTTATTACTACACTGTTTCTTTTTGACGGGATCAGGAAAACAGGAAAGAATCCCAACAGACACTCAGAAATGTCAGTTGCTGCACAATGGGGGCATAAATGTGGAGGAAGAGGGGACAGACATGGAGAAAGGCAGGTATTATCTATCATCCTTAACATCCTCAATATTTTTCTATGGTACTTCAGTGCTTTCAAAAAAAAACAAACCCAAACACCACAAATTACCCCACTTCCACATTCTGAGACCTAGATTTAATGCATTTAATAATTTATTGAAACACTGCTTGTGACCATAGCCAGTGTTTTTTTCATGTTGAAGGCCATATCAATCTTCATTTTGAGTGACTAACATGCAGCAGTACATTATCATAAATAATAAATCATAAATCGTTAAAATATTGAGGAAGTCTAACATTTTTACACCAATATATTACATATTAAGGCATAAGCAAGCTTAATACTTGATAATTTGAGATGTTTAACAAAACAGCTGCAAGGAGGGATTTTTTTTCCTTACGACCAAGATGAACAATTTACAGGCAGAGTGATTATATTTGACTGCAGCATAGAAGTTGATGGGGGTAGAGGGGGAAGCACAGCGAGTGTAGATAACTTACTATTGAATTTGAGAGGTTTTTAAAACTTCCTGGCTTTGTGGCTGTCAGGCAGCCTAGCATCTCTGCAGCCTACAGAATGGATTTTTAATTTTTAATTTAACTTTGACAGTTTCTGCTGCCTTCAAAAGGGCTTTATTCTCTTTGGAAACAGCATTTGCATGCTAGCTACTATCTGTCTTTATCTTTGATGCGCAACTGTAGTATCTAATACTGGAACTTCAATATGTATGTAAAATGCAGTTGGATTCTCAATAATATAAAGTTTTTGTGTTTAGGATGAAGGTCTGGAATGCAGGAGATCTGACATAAAACTCTGCTAACACACTTCTGTCTGGCCACTATCACTAAAAAAATCTTGCAAAAACTTTTAAATAAATTAGGAGACACTGCCTCATTTTTAAAGTGTAGCTTAAGCACATGAAAGACAGTGTACAAGTGACTTCAGATGAAAGATAGGCTTTTTCTTTTTTTAAATACTCTAGTTTTGTTCCACTCATTATTATCCAGGTGTTCAGTGAAATATTAGCCTAATTATTGGAAAGGCTCAACTTAGCCTGAATCTACAGATCTAGGTTTAGAACCTTTTTAAAGGTGACTTAGAATTTCAGGTCTTATGGTAATGGAAGTTAAGCATTTAACTGCCCAGTGAAATTTTCAAAAGTGCTAACTGTCCAGCTTTCTCAGTAAGTGCCTAAATTTTACAGCCTGGCCCTAAGGACATTTGAAAAAAAAATGTTCAATTTCTCTACGCCTCCTTTCTCTGTTTATAAAATGAACATACTATTCCCTCTCCTCTCTAGCCTTTCTCAGATTATAAACTCTCACCAGGCAGAAATTGTCTATTCCTGTATGCCTGTGCATCCTGATGCTTATTATTTGTATCAGAGTAGTGATTATACTGGCTAGGTTATACTAGTTTATTTAACCCATTTGCTTCTAAGAAAATGGTACTTGGGCTGCCATTTACAACTCCCAGAAGTTGAAAAAAATCATAATTTGAGTAATTCCTTAAGAATGTATCACTTTGTCAAAAAAGACCAATTTCACTTGTATCATAACAAGTCTAGCGAAACTACAGAACTATTCACCAGCAATGAAGCCTAAAATTATGAGCTTTGTTCAGTGACCTTCTTAACATGTTTGCTGAAGGAATCAGATATGAACAAACTCTTTACTTTAAGACCTACTTCTGACTGCATAAAAGTCTCCTGGCTACTTATTAGAGATGTGCCACCAAACTGAACTCCAAAAATTTTTAAGCGTGTTTCAAGAAACTTGGTATCTGGCAAGCGCTGGTATCAGGAAATTCGGGGGGGAGAGAGGCGATGAACCAGTTACAGGAAAAGAAATATGAAACTTGGGTTTACCTACAAAATTAAAAGTCACAGCATCCAGGGGTATTGCAGCATGAGGTTTTGTTCAACATACTTTAGATGTTCTTAATATTCCCATCTTATATAGCTTTTATGGATAAAATACAGATAGAACATTAGAAGGCATCAATCGTTAAGAGACAGTTCCTTTTTCTTTCCATATCCTAGGCTGTTCTATGAAAATCATAAATGAAAAATGTATTCCCTTTTAAGTCAACAGGATTTTTGCCATTGATCTGAATAAATTCAGAATTTCTCTAGATCATCCAAATGATACATTACTTTTCTGAGAATGGTTAATTAGGATGATCTTCCTTATAGCAGAAGGAAAACAGAACTTACTGTAGAGGTACTCACTGTAAAAACTAACTTTGTCAGAGAGATTCACTGCAGGAACTTGCAAACATCAGATACTTAAAAGAGAACTTACTGCCTCCAGCGTTTCTGTGTGCTGCTGGTGACTAAAGGACAGGAATAGGAGACTTTTCCAGGAATACACACAAGCTGCCTGTCACCCTGACAGTAATCACCAACCAGAGGAAGAGTGGGTCAGCCTCTGCAGGACCTATTATCTTCCTGGTACTCTACAGACATTTAGCCCAAAATGCCAGGCTTAGAAATACATTTGAGAAGTGAAATAGGTTAGTGGCATGGAGAACAAACCCTGAGACCTTCACCTTTATTACTCAGTTCTCATTAATGCAGATCTCCCTGAAGTTGAAAGAATTTTGCCCAATTCCAAGTGCAATTCAAAACACGGAATTTGGCTAGATATATGCAAAATACATGTCAATATATTTTAAAATCTGCATATATATAGAATACATTGCGATGTATCAAATGCTTTTACATGTTCAGAACTGAATATTTATTGCTCAAGTTTCTTTTCAAAACTCTTAGTCCACTTAGATTCGGTGTTTTTGCAAAACAAGATGCTACTGTGAAAAGACCTAATATTGCACTTCTTTCCATAGCAAGCGAGATGCGTTTCCTCTCCACCAACTCCACCAGCACCACTCCCCGCAGGACTCAGCTTGCGGTGCAGAAGCGCTGATACACAGTTCTTAAACTGCGCTGCAGGTGTCTCAGTGCTGTGCACAGGAGCAGGATAAACTACCTCCTGTTACATCTCCAAATACTGCAGCACAGATAATTATTACGGTCCACTCTCGGGCCTGCTTTGGTGGGTTTCTAGAGTCAATGGAGCTTATGGGAGCCCCTTGAAATCCTTTTAGTCTACAAACCTTAAAGTCCAGCAGCAGGTGAGTAGTTTCCCTGTTCCTGGCCAGGAAATTGTGTACTTTGACCAGACGGCTGTCATTATAGTATTGGAAAGTTCTGTTTTCTTTCTGTGATACAGCTACAGAAACCACAAATACACATTTGTATCAGTCATTTATGTTACTGCGCGTGTGTACGAGATGCGCACACACACACTCACATATATATGTTAAATTAAATACATTTTTGAAGTCACCATGCCAGAAATACACACTTGGATTGAGAGCAAGAATTCACAGAATAGAATGTAACGTACCCGCCTTGTGACAAAGAAAGTAAGAAAGAGAAGAATCCATGAGAGATTAGAAACGCAGGACAAAAGGCAGAACAACTTTCAGTGCCTTTCCATTAGAGAACATTACTATAGAAGCAGCTCAGTCTTTCATGCCGGTGAGTCAGTTTTCCAGTTCTGTCAGAAGTGGAGTGATAACCTTGAGTTCTCCCTACAGGGATTTCCCTCCTCCTTTCACGATTTTCGTGTCTCATTCTGTGGCTGACAATTGGAAATGCCATTATGTCTTGACCCACACGACGTGTGAAATGCCAAAGCACCTGGTGTTCTGCGATGATGTTAAGTCACCTCAATAGGTTTCATCTCAGGTTCTAATGAGTGTGACAAAGAACGATCCATGGAGAGGCTCCATAGAGTTCTGGTAGGACAGGAAAAAAACCCAAAAAAGTCATTGTCTGTGGATATAGTTTTTGCAAGAAACTAGAATGCGCACAGATGGAAGAGGATTGACACAAGAAAATGACAAAATAAAGGGTTGTGTAATTTTAGCTCAGGATTCTGCACCAAGTATGTTTCAGACAAAACACCTGGGGCCAGACTGTAGATTTGATAGTGAACCTGGAGATTAGTTTATTTACACCGGCAGCTAGATTGTGAAGTATTTTGGCTTTACCATAATCAGTAGCAGCTCCACTATTGACCTGCGTAGGGTATTTCATCCCCTGGCACTGGTAAGGTTATCTGCACTAAGAGGTACTTGTGTGTGAGGAGAGTTAACCTGCCCAAATCTTTGCAGATTATACTTGTCAAAAATGCATTTGCTTGTCATTGTACTAACTCTATTTGGCCAGGCTGCAATCATATTTTCAGAGGGGTAGATTTCAATAAACTTATTTGATTTTAATGCTCAGAACAGATTTACCTTACCCTTCCTGCCACTCGCCCAGTTCCATGTTGATTTAACCTGTTATCTTTTCATCATTTAAGATGACAAGATCTTTGGGGAAGCGATTGTCCATTTTCTATGTGTTTTATAATACCCAGCTAACTCCCCAATAACATCAAATACAAATACTCTGTATTGTAATGGTATTACCCCATCTATATTTTCATTATCTAAGATCTGAATTCACTGGTAATTTTATATTTAATTGCTTTGTTCAGTATCTTTCGCACAGGATGCCATCATGAAATGATGTCACAGACTAAATTAATTTCTTTGCAGAACCATGGATGTTCATCAGAAAACTTATACCAAAACACTAGTAATGCAGTTTTCAATCCTTTGCATTTAAGTGGTTAGCAATATTTTAAGTATTATGAAATGAATGGCATTAAGGGAATTGATGTGTGAAACAGATCCCACTTCAATGTTTTCATTCTATAACTCATGTCAAAAATTTGCAGTTGCAAATTACATAGGTTTCATTTTCAAATAAAATGGAAAATATTTTTGTCCATAAATCCTTCATCTTCAGCCTGTGAAAAATATCCTGGACTATGAAAGAGCATGTTCTACATCCTTGCTGTGCCTCAGCCAGTCTGAATAAAGGTCTAATGAGTTTGTGAATAGTGTGAACAAATCACTGATTGTCTGACTAGCGGACTGTAGGGCAGGAAAAATCCTATTCCTCTAGGTTTAATTGAAACTTGAGTTAACTGTCAGTGCCCGCACAAACCAGAAAAATAGGATTAAAGGCCAAAGAGATATTAACAGTAGACATGTTGTACATCTGCTTTGGCAGATGATTTTCACACTTCACAGGTTTAACTAAAGATCACTTTCACAGCAGTTCTTATGAAGCTAAACCCCTTCTAAAGGAAATTATTAAAAAACAATTGAGGATTAAAGAATCAAAATCTAAGCTCTCATAAAGCTATCCAAAATGTTAATAGTAATGATAAACAAAGAGCACTTACATACAAATTTTCAAAATAATTAATGTCTATACATCAAAATCCAATCCGTTTGTGCAATGCTAAGAGTCTTAGTCATCTATTTATTTCACTATTTCCATGAATCATTAAGCATAGACCAAAGTAATTTTTATCTGTGATTATCAAAGTACAATATGATTTCATAGGCTGTTAAAATTGTAAGGATGCAACTAGGAGAATGACCTTAGCTGCTTTCTGCTTGTAAAATGACTGCAACCTTCCTGATACCTTCCAAAAATTATGACTTGAAGTTATCCAGCACACGCGAGCTTATGCATGAAGCTGTTTTAGTCCGGATCAATGGCAAGTAATTCAACACACTGAGCTACCACAGTCAATTAAGTCAAGGAATTTCTTTTCTGTTGTTTGATCTGATAAAGGGCTTAGCGTAAGAGCTTTTCAAGGAAATGCTACAAATCCAAAAGTGTAAGTTCAAATCCCGATCCCGGGTTGTGTGCCAAAGAGCACGCTCAGTCAGAGCAGTGGTAAAAGAGCACTTAGCTGTTTGAGCTGGGAAGCCAAAGGCACCAGGCACAGCAGCGTGCCACAGGCTACAGATGTGCCTAGCTTGATGCGCCATCACCATGCTGTGAAGAGATGAGTGAAATTCCTAAAACCAGGGGGAGATTCTGGAATGTATTCCCTAATACATAAAAAAAAGACGGCAAATACTTATTTTTCTGCAAGAATATTTTTAACCTTTTTCTAAGTGCCACAAACATTAGACTGCAATAATATTTACTAATTTGCATTCACATTTAATTTTTATTGTCAACCTGTCATAGTTACATAAAATGCTGTTTATGAATGAAAGCCCCTAAAGGGAATATTCTAAAAATAAAGGGAAAAGTAAAGGGACTACTCTTAAAATCTTGTCTGACTTACTTGCCTCTGTGCTACAATTCAGAGTTGTGCTTTCTAACATACTGCATTGGGCTTAGTCATCAAGCCTCTTTCTCCATTTTCCAACCCAGAAGATAGAGTTAATGCAACAGTGATGAAACTAATTGCTGGGAAAACTAAACATCTTCTTTTCTGATGATTAAAGAACTCTTGATAGAGCTTGTAATATTTCTGCTTAGTCAGAAAGATAGCTCCATTGTGGAATTAGTTATCGGTAACTGCTTTTTCTTTTTCTTCTAGATAGATTTGATACGAGCTCTTGATGCTTCGGATCTACACTGATCAAGTAAAACAGAATGAGAACAGGTAAGCACTGCTCCAGAGAAGGGCAGAGGGAGGGAGCTCTTGTGAATGAGGTTCATTACAAAACCAGGTTTGCTCCACAGTTTGCCTGCAATTGCAGTAAAGGCAAGATTTGCATGAGTATATCATTGCTGAATGCAGCACTGGGACTCTGGAATAAATGGCTTGATCTCTATAGTAAGTCTCACTTTGATACAAAAAGGATTGCTGAGCAGCAACCAGAGGCCTCCAGATTATGACAAGAGATTATTCCAATAAGAGCCACTTAAAAAGTAACTACCATCTTCAAGACTTTTTATCTGCAGCACAGTTCTTTGTGGCTGCTAAGGAGGTTGGGCAAAGTTTACGAGATG
Source organism: Burhinus oedicnemus (assembly GCA_008921705.1). Classification (NCBI taxonomy): domain Eukaryota; kingdom Metazoa; phylum Chordata; class Aves; order Charadriiformes; family Burhinidae; genus Burhinus; species Burhinus oedicnemus. The sequence goes on along the minus strand of VFFE01006792.1, from coordinate 484,806 downwards.
TTCAGTAACAAAGAGGAAACATCACAGCTTAAAATTCAGACTCCTAACAGGCGTACGCTCTCACTTCCAACGTTATTCACCGGAGCCATATTTTTCATTATTGCAGATGTTTATTCTCAGTTTGATCCAAGATCATGAGTCCCGCCAAATGGAATACTAATGTCCTGAGGGACTATGTAAAAAATGGGAGGTGTATTTATCTCTGATCTGCACTTACTCGAACTCGGAGAATACTCAGGTGAGTGCGAGTCCCTGCGTTAGCATGCGGTAAGTCACCATCCTGCAGGACAGAGCTGAAATCGGAGCTTAGGTCTCTTAGTGAGACACATTGTTTAATAATACGGTTTATTTACCTACTGCTATTCATTCAGAAGCACTCCAGCCTTCTAAAAATAACTCAGTATATTGTATACATTTCTCAACAGACATTGAATGAACTTAAACACACATCACAAGAAAAGCAGGGTAGATCCAAGATCAATCGGGCAAGAGAAAGAGTCCCTAATTTGTCTGAAGCTAACCTGGAGTATCTGGAAGCATTTGTTGAGAGAGGTTTAAAATTTCAAGTACTATTTAAAAAAAAAACAACACGATAAAATTCTTTTGGAATAATCTGTTTCACAGGATACAAGCTGATGTATCCTAGCTGCATTACTGAGCTGTCAGAAAGTACTGAACGTACTGCAGCGGCGGCCTCTAATTAATCCATTGAGTACCATTAATCCAACTGCCGATGTGTGTGTATTGCTTGCATAACAAATACTTTGGAAACAGCACCTTGCATTTGAGCATAATGATGTGACTGCATGAGATACCTGGTATCATTTCAAAAGGGCATGTTTATATTTGAAAGCCAATATATATCACGTTAAGGGGGCAGGTATTTTGCGCCTTAGCTTTGTGGAGGACAATTTTCCACATTTAATTGAAACCTCTTTATATTTCTGTTAATTTGTTAACTCTTCTATACACAAGTCTTATCTGGAATTCATGCTCTAGTTGTGACTTCATTTTTCCTGGCCACTCACCGGTCTCATGCAGTATCATTTATCTGTCAGCTCTCCTCATCCCCACTGACTTATTCGTGAGTCATTTTTAGAATTTTCTTCCAAGTTTTTAGCACTGTAAATTTGACTCATCTCACTTAATTCTTCAAAGATATGGTTTCTTTTTCTTGTTGACAGGATGAAATTTATAACATCAAATCTTCTGTGTGGATGCTCTATCTTATGGAGAATATTGTTGTGCTTACAAAGGTTATGCTGTGATTTTTTTGGTGAGCATTCCCACTCATAAATCCTGTTGTCTAGAATATTTATAGAAAGCAAATGCAAGATGCACCAATATGGCTAAAACAAATTCAACTCAACATTCAAACAAACAGTTGTAAAACATGTTTGTTTAAAGTCTGCTCAGCTGCATGTGAGATTTCTGAAGCACGCTACATTTCTTTATAGTGAAGTCACTGCACTTCATTGTTTAAATCACTTACAAGTTCTAGTTATTCCCCTTATTAAAGCTGTATTTCAATAATTTGACCAGCCTGAGCATGTCCTTTGTTAAAGCTGTATCAATAACCTTACCTCTGTGTGCTATGGTTGAATAATCTGTAAGCATAGTAAGACATTATTTTATGTGGCATTTGTAATACATTATGCACATAGATGAAAGTGGCAAAGGTTTAAGCCTCATCAATGAAGCCTCAAAGGAGCAGTCATGGTATAACTACATGGTCTCGACCAGATGTAATTCTTTGGGCGAAAAGACAAAAAAGCCCACAATGTATTCCAAGTATTAATTCTCAAGTCTGTTGCTGTAGGGTTCGAGAGCATCCAGGAAATAATTTCCCGAACCAGAAGTAAAGGTCTACAAATAAGATATATCAAGGAGTCCTTGTTTTGATGCAAAAGTACGTTTATCATTCAATTTCAGTTAAAATTATTCCCTTGAGAACCCCAGCTTAAGAGGAAGATTCAGGATGTCAGATAGTTGTTGCTTCCAAAAACCAGTTTTCCAAGTGACAAAAATTAAATGTTTGAAAAGTAAGCTAGAACAAGAAGGAATGTATGTCATTTATGGGAGACCAGATCCTTTTATCATTTATATTTGTGTCACGATGAGAAATTCTACTTTGTCACCAGTGTTATATCAGTTCTGAAGAAGCCCAAAGTGAAACTAAATATAACACACTTTCAGTATAAAAATATAACCTTCTCTACCTAGGACACTATCGTTATTCCACATCATTTGCAGGATTTTGTAGTTGGATGAATTTAACTGGCCGTAATAACTCTTGACATAAGAAAGCATTCTGACTTACTGCTTTGGTCTTCAGCAAGCATAGCTCCATTGACTTCATTTTCAGCAATCGGTTACTAACTTTCCTCTGTAAAATGAACGGATGATTTTATTTGGGTTGGTTTGGTCTGCAGAGCTAAATAATCAGTTTCTTATAGCCCTGTGGATAAAATCAAAGTCCTCTCTAGTCAACAAGAGGGAGAGTAGGGCTTTAAGCATACAGATAAGCTTATTACAGCAGACATGGAATCTGTTCCCAGTAACAGTTGTAGAATCTGCTCATGCACTTGTAACACTTGATAGGTGTTCATCTAATCCGCCACCAGGGACTGAAGCCAAATGTAGATCAGACGTTCTCCTATTATTTAAAACTTTAAGTACATATTAGTAATCTAATTACTATCTACTTAATGGCACTGGGACAGCCTATTAGTCTATGCAAAAGGTGCCTGTATAGAAGAAAATCTAGCAGTTTTCTTTTAGAAATATTTAAAGAAATTAAATTGTTCAATTGCTGAACATGGCTGATCTCCAAAGGTCAGTAAGGATCCTGGTTCTGCCTCTGGCTCTGTACTACATTAATAACGTGTTCTTGCAGCTCAGTCCTAGGAAGGCTGCTCAGTAGTTACCCTTCCACAGACTTGCTTTGATAGCTTTCAAAAACATTTATGTTTTTAAGAATTTAATGAAAGTATTTTTAAAAATATCTGAGTGGAGAGAGACAGAAGAAAATGTGCATGAAAACTCTCCTTGATGGTGCCTTTCTTTCAACGAGTTAAGAACACGTACGATTATGATTCCACGTGGAGCCACAGGAAGCTAATGACTGAGACACGTCAGACTGTATTTTAAAAGTACCCAGAGTGTGAAGAAAATCCCAAAAGGGAAAGGACAAAAAATCTGGGAATGAACTATCTAGTATACAAGCACATCTCAGAAAGCAGTCAAGTAACATCTACTTTTGAATGGTCAAATGGTAGGAATTCACAGAGAGCCAGCACGTAATTCAGTTACCTGGAGAAGTAGTCTTAATGTAGAGAGAGGTACGTGCTATCCTAGAGGACAACTGGGAGGTGACTCAACTATACTTCTGTACTATTAGTTCTTCATTCTCTAACTGCAGAAATTATGATAAAAACTATGTTGTCCAGATTACAGACCTCAAAAAAAAGAACATCCATGTAGTGGAAGCTAAAAAAGCTGTAAAGGTCTGTTAAGTGCGTTTAACAGAGTAGTATATTCCCTAATCCACACCCATTTTCTAGCTGTTTGGGCTGCGGAGGATAGCCTGTTACACATGCCCTGTACGGTCACTGTATGACTAAACAATATCTGTCTTAACGCCTCCATTTTTAAGCTAAATTCCCACAACTATAAGCACTCAGTCACTTGTATATCATACTGATACGAATCAAGATTTACAGATCTTACTTTCCATTTCCAAATATGCCTCTGAGATATCCTCGTAGCATTTAAAAGGTGTTTTTTCACTGTACACATATTAGCATATTATGAAAGAAATAATTAGCATATCAAATGCTGGAGATCAATTAGCTGCCAAAGCACCAGTCTAGACACGAGCGCCTGACATTTGTAATAAAATCAAAGCTAAGCTGGCCAAACGCTGCTGCTAACTCAGTACGGCTTCTCAGAACAGAAGCAGTAAACGTTCATTCATTACCTTCTGCACCAACAGTGCAGGAGCTGATTATCGTCTGCTTCCATTTACCGCTACTCTTGAGCCAAATCCTAAACGAGTTCACAGATTCAGTGACTATTCTTTTATTGTCTATGTCTGGTGACTGCGTGTTTTTATTCCACAGTTGCCACTTGGTTCCAGTAACTCCTGCACTTACTCTCGAGCTCTCTTCAGGTACGGCTCAGGAGATGCCTACTTCTCCAGGCCTCCCCAGCCGGAGAACAGAGCGCTCCTGCCAGGAGCCAGGGATGCGCTCCTGGAGCACAATACAGTTCAGCTGCAAAAGTTCTGCCGCGCCAAGACTCTTTGAGGTTTTGAAGGAGTCTGAAGAGGATTTATCTCATGATGATGAAACAGGGCCAGAACACCGCACTGCACAAAGCAGAGATCAAATACGTTTGCCCTCAAAAGAAACATAAGAAATTGTGAGAGCTGCAATGCCTCGGTGAGCTGAGAATGAGCAGCCTGAGGCGATACATGTCCGGAGAGCAGCAAATGCAGCCAAACAGCAGCGAAGCACCTCATTCTGCAGTCTAAGTAGGACCAATTTCTCATGAGATTTTCCTACACCTAAAAAAAAGAGAGAAGAAAGGGAAGCCTCTTCTTTTAAAGGAAATTTAATCAAGCCAGGGATCAAATGTCTGCTCTGAATTCGCCATACAGTTGTATATCAAACGCCTCCTGGCAGCTCAGATTCTTCATTCGTCACTGAAGCTTTGCCGCCTTTGAAAAACTTCCTGCATTTCTGCGTTAACCACACTTCCAGTGATACGGATGGCTCAAATACCCAGTTACTTCCGTGGGACGGTAATCTTTAAGGTACCACTATCAAGTTTCTATCTGCTGATACTATTTAATATGGAATCATATTATACAACCCTGCATTCAGGAAACGAAGGCGACTGTCTCTGACTGGAATTTCATCCTTGTGTTAAAGCAGAGACAATTCGGGAAAGAAACGGCAGTGCTTTAGCAATAGATTTATAAACATTAAGAAGGGAAAACCACACAAAAGCTAAAGCTCCCACAAACGACTCCCACAAAATATGCTACAACACACACTATTTTTATCACTTCATCCAAAGAATAAACAGCAGTTCAGCACAGAAACTTATCATTAGTTTTATATGCTTTGTTTTTGAACTGTATCTCAGCAGGATGCTGACAGACAATAATACAAGTGTCTAGTCCTCAACTGGAACTCCCTTCTGAACAGACTAGTCCTACACATTGACTAACTTTGGGAAAATCATTCTCTTTTCACCCTTTATTAAAATGTGCAGTGCCCATGCTTTTATTTTTACACGCTGCAGACCCACCATACCACCGCATCTGAATGCCCTATATGTATATTCAGTACGATGTGCTGATACCACTACTATGAAATATAAGTTGCTTCCGCCACTGACCAGCTCTCAGATCTATGCAAATGCAGTATACTACAACACTTGCCAAGAAAATCCAAGGTTAACCCAATCTTTGCTCCTAAGATTTCACTTTGTGGTTTTCTGATAGGCATTACCTTTTTCACTGTTGGAAAAGCGAGTGTTTGTCTCCTAAGTGACAGCTGGAACCTTATAAAGATTCATACCGTGGTTTTCAAAGGAATTTATGAAGGACAGCTAATTTATACTTTTGCCTTGTGCCCAAGCTGCACTAACATGCACCCTATACACTAAGGAAGCCAAACCGGAGGGGATAGAGGACTCCTAAAGGAACAGGGGTCAGTGCCACAACACGCCTTCAGTCCTTCCTATGGTTAGTTTGTTGGGGGGCAGGGGGTGGAGGGAAGTTCGCTTACTAGTGTCAGTAGTGTGGATTTAATGTAATAATTATAACTCAGGTAAGATAAATTCATAAACATTATCCCAAGTAAGAAAACACATAAATATATTCATAATTTAGACATTTTGAACAAAATCATGTATTACTTGTCAAGAACTGAGAAACTCCTAAACATCTGCGCTGAGCTCATACTACAAATTGCTAAGAATTCCCTGAATATTCATTTCATTTGTTTGTGTTTAATGTGCAGCATATGATGTTTTCTGGTAGTAATTATATGAAATCAACAGTTATGAACACAGATAAAGACCTTCACAGAGTCTAACAGAAAGCGTAGTACTATGTAACAATGTAATCCATTTAAAAGCAAAAAAAAAATACTGGCATCATTTCAAAAATGTAAAGTGCTCTGTACAGCTGGAAGAAGCATTTATTATTTATAGTCTGGAGGCTTTTCATTCACATCTACCAACATGTTCACCATTTGGAATGAAGATGAATTAGCAAGGCAATAGTCAAAGATGATTTTTTCTTTCCTCCAACAAACTTCAAATCCAGTAATATTCAGGCTAGGCCTTCACACTCTTCCACTTGTGACTGACAGAGATGTGAGAGGCTTACTAAGATATGCTTGGATCAAAGCGGTAGATGCTATGTCACACTATAATTTCTGGATCTGGATATATATCTGAGGTTAAATGCTAGAAATACATTTAAGCTTGTCAAGGCAGGTTGGTGTCATGAATAATGTGTTGCATTCTACAACAGAGAAGCCACCAAAAAGCCTTTTACTTAGATCCATTTAACTGCTGGTCCAACATGCAGAGCATGGAATTTTCACACAAAAACCTGTCTGGGGTTTTGGCTGTGGACACATGGCAAGTGACTGTTCAGAGCACCGTTCTGTCTAAAGCAACAGCATAAAAAGTTATGAAACTTGCAGAAAACCACACTTGTTTTAAAATCTGCCTGCATAATTTGTATTACGTTATACTTTTATCAGATACAGCAATAAAATACATGCACTGCAACTATGGGTGTACTCAGATGCACAGAAAATAACATTTCAACAAATTGCTGAGAACCATTCAGCTATCTCTCAGTGGAGATAATGGCTGCTGAAAAACACGTTATCTAAACTAGTCAGTCTTCACCTTATTTCACACTGTAAAAATGCAAATTCTCCTGTGACCCTTAAGACAGTACTGGAATACCCCAACTTCTATAAAAGAAGTTTGTGCTATTTGGAATACACATATACATCTCAAACCACAACTAAAACAGCCTTGCAACAGTTGCCTCCCAAGCAGCGCTGAGCCTCTGCTTCCCAGGAACTTCACTTTTGGCCTTAAAGCTCCCTGAACGCTTGGAGCTTCTCCTCTGTGCGCAGCTCAAATTACCCACTCGGAGCAGTTCTAAAATCTAGTTTACTGAGGAGTCTAATCTCAGGGTATGTTCACAGGATAAAACACAGTTGGTAAGTTTTTCTTCTAAGATACAGGTGCTTATGTTGATAAGTTTATTTTAATAATAGCCTGGAGATCAGAAAACCCTTCCGAGTAGTGGGAGACCTAGATTCAACTTCCTCGTTAGCCTGAAAGGCTGCAAACCGCATCTCCCACCATCCCAGGAAGAGCTTCCAGGCTGGGACCGTCTCCTCCTTTCCTGTACAGCAACTGCTCTGCTGCGCAGAAATAATCAGTATTCACAGATTAAAGTGAAAAAGCAAACATAATGCTATTAATATAAGTTCCTACTAATGGTGTTGAAGCTTCTAACCTGACAGCAATCTGCCTCCACAAAACCAAAATGCATATAGAAAACATGCTGAGTGGGTATGAGAAACTATCTGTTTACTGATTACTACTGAATAAATTAAAAAAAATTAATTGCCCTGTCATGTTCTAGTTTTGGTGTACCTCAGAAAAAAAATTTCACCCTTCAGGCAGGGGAAAAAAAAGACTTAATAAGGTATGGTTTCCCTGAATCTGATAAACACAAACCCAAAGCATCTCTTGAAAAAGTCAGAGCCTGTACTTTACAGATATCTACGCTCCTGGCAAAATACCAAATTATTCTTAGCTGGAAAGCAAAATCTACACTGGGCATCAGGGACTAACTTAAAGACCTATCTGAAATACTTCCTTAGAAAAAAAAAAAAAAAGAGGACAGATGTGTTATAAAGAGAGAACACTGTGTTTGGCTTCATTAGTGCTCAGACACAATTACCCCTCCATCGCATGAACAGTGGATGAAAAAGACTGCCTCCAATTATAATATGCTACCAGAAGGTGTCTGTAGCTCACATTGTCTGTCTAAAGGGCTCGGGGCGCAGGAAAAGGAAGCTCTTTCCACAGTCATTACTCCCTCACTGATGCAGGCAAGGAGGAAATATCCCAGGGGAAGAGAGCTGGTGGACATGGATCCCATCAGCAGCGCGCCATCGCCGGCAGACCAGCCACAACGAAGGAGTAACCTGTAACACTGAACAGGCCCAGCGCAGATCGGTTTGCTCCGCAGAAAACAGTGGGCTAGCACAGAACTGCAACTGTGAGAGACAAGTTTTCACCTTCAGGCTGCTTCTGGCACAGCAGAGCCGTGCGTAGCACCATGCCCCAGAGCTGACCAGGCCAGCTGGCACGTGGAATGGCCTCACCTGCTGCACCGATGGCGCTCCGCTCCATGCACGTGGACTTCCTTCCTCTCACGCTTCATTTATCTATATACAGACACAGATTTTCATTCACTGCAACAGAAAAGCTAGCCTAAACAGACGGGATGCACTTCAGATAAAAACGGTTCAGTCCAGTTAACTGAAAAACAAGGCTCATCGTGGTTCCGTTCACAGTTCACACCGTACCAAGCTAAGGCAGTTACCAGCATTAAGATCAGGACTTCACGTTCTTAATCCAAGCTGCTAGTGAAGAGCTGCTGGCAAGGCGGTCCTGTGCTGCCCGTGCCCCACGCACAATCATCCCCCGGGCGCTGTGCAGTCGCCTCCGGTCAGGGACGCAACAGCAGCGCACAGGTAAAGGCGGAAAACGGGGGAGAATGGTTTGGGAGCAGCTTGCAGTTACATCACGTTAGACGTAACACTGAGCCGCGCTCCTAAAGCCCTGGTGAACCCTTGGATATACGTTACAGACTTTTTAGCATTTGCTTCATTAGTACATAATAAAAATTAAAAAAACAAAAAAAAAAAGAGACTTGAATAAATGTGACTTCCTTCCAAATTGCTTATAAATACTGGCCTTAAAACCAGAAGGATCAACTCAGTAAAAATCACACACAGTATGACTTCTGATCTCACAAACTAAGCAGGACCATCCTTAAAAATTTCACAGATGCGTTGAAGACCACGGAAGAAAAAAATCACAGGGCTGTAAGAACTGGCTGTGTCAATGAAGTAGTGCTCTTCCCTCTGTCAGATCCACACAGTCGCTGGCTGGAACAGTTGTCTTTCCAACTGCACATCGAGTCCAAGTCATTATAAACACCACAGGACCGTTTACTGGACCAAAAACTAGCAAACTAGTGCTATGCTTGTGATCTCGATGCAGTTCTTAGGTGAGTTGTTAGGGGAAAGCACATGGACACAGACATACGTATGTACGTATGTGTGAAGGCAGGCTTCTTTTACTGATAAATAAAATGGAAAAAAAAAAAAAATCAACTTTGGCACTGAATTGGGTTCCATAGTCTCTAGCCCAGCAAGTATAAAGACAAAGCATTGAATATTCTGGACATCCTCGAGTATAAAAGAGAGGTGCATATTCACATTAGGATGGATGTAAGTATCATCACAGACGCTGAATGATTAACACACATCACGTAGAGCTGGGTCCCAAGGGTGGAGGTAAGGAGACGCCATCTGGTTGGCTAACTGTGGGGCTGTTAGGAGTTAACTTCTAACCTGGGGAACACGTTATGAGCCAAAGTTTTCTACTATATAGACAATGGAGGGAAGTACCCAGGTTAGAAGACTAAAGACAAGTTAAAGTAAGAATGCTTAAAATTGGAAATAACCACATAAAAACAGGACAACAACAAATCAGAACATGGACAGCACCTGGTTTAAATAATGTTAAAAAGAGATTAGAGCTTAATAAAGCTGAAAACCAAATAAGAATCAATTCAAACTCCAATATCTGATTTATGTAATACCACTGCAAGTTCTTTATACTGCATTATGCAAACTTCTTTCCATTGATCTGACAAACCAGATTAAATGTTCCTAAGCTCTCCCCAAGCTGAAAACTGAGGTCATGCACAAGATTATTCTCTACAACTCAAATGCCTATTGCATTACAATAAGTCAAAGCAATGCCGTGTGGGTATGAACAGGGATATGTATTCACTAATGTTGGATCCAAATATTAACGCTAGGATGGATGTTGGTTACAGGTTTCCAACAATCCAATTTTATTATGCCTTTGTGAAAAACACTGTGCCTCAAAACTTAGTAAAGCTTTCAATGGCACAAAACCAAAAGCTGTCCCAAGGAGGACTTTGCAGAGGAAGATTTATTCAATAGCAGATGTCTCCGGCGTTTCACTGTGCAGGAAGTGAACATGGAGTAGAGAGGTGGCAAAAGTATTCCTAAAACCTGCAATCCCTATACGGGACTTCTGACACTAGTACAAGTTACAACAGCCCTTCTTTCTTCTCAGGGGACAAAAGGTTCAACACTAGAACAGCTGCAGGATCACGGGCTGTGACTGTAATTTAAAGCTTCCTTCTGTACCCCCTGAGGAGCGCTGAGCAGAGCTCACAGACCGATCCATTGAGGGTCCCGCTACAGCTACGCTCAAGTCTGGCATGGCGACAGACGCCAAGGTTTTAGCAGCTCTGTGTATAATATTTCTCACCAGCAACGAAAGGTAGTTCATCTTCCAGCTCAAGGACTTTTTACTCGTCTATAGGAAAGAATACAGTATGTAAGGAACCTGTTGTTGGTTGTTTTTTGGTTTTTTTTTACACATGTTAAAAGAAGGAGGATATGGGAAATCTATGGAAGCTGGATATTCTAGAGAAGCCAGCAATGACTGACAGATGGAGGGAGGTCTGTATCTCTGCTTCAACCACTGCCCACAATCCAGAAGCACAAATATACAACGCCAGTTTTCTTCCCCTTCTTCTCCAGATTTTGTTTTCATTGCCTACAAAAAGGCACCCTGACAATTAAGATTATGGCAACATAAACTTCCAACATTAATATTAAAAATCCATTAATCATTAATATTCAAATCTATTCAAAAGGGAAAGAAACAGCTCGCACTGCTCTGACAGCCCAGTTGAATAGGTATGCTTTGGTGCATTGCAAAAAGCCGCAAGATTGTTATGACACCTCCAAAGAAGCAACAAGTTCCAAGTACTACAGCACTGTTGGCGAAGCCCCGCCAATAATCCCTTCCTAGTCAAACTTATTAATGCCAAACCCAATTCAATTCTCTCTGCTGTTGCAGAATGCCATCAAGAGGCAGATAGCATCTTAGACATGTCTCAGGATATATTTTTTTCCTGTTTATTCAATTTCAGAAAACAGATATACTTCCCTTAGAATAAATCTATCTTTGAAAAAATCCATAGGACTAGAAGAATTTCATTGTTCTGTCAATATTTCAAAAGAGTAAATAGTGTGACTTATACTGCTGCGAGTCATCCACCTCAATATTGATTTCAAGGAAAATCATGCAATATCTGATTAAAGATTATTACTTACTCTTAAAGAATAATATTTTATAGTGCTCAACAGGTTTTGGGGGAAGATAAGGCTTTTCAGATCAAATACTCCTACCAACAAATGACAGCAACTGTTAACAACATATTTCTGAACATGTTTTAAGCTTTGAACTCAATACCACACAAATTTCTGATTCTGAATTACAGGAATACTCAGAAGTTATATGGCAATATTAAATTGAAAAATACTTTCTTGATACTACATTTCTTAATAAGTAATTATCAGTTATTTAGGGTGAAAAGCTACCTAGAGAACTGATTCTCAGCCCACGACATAACATATTCTTATATTACAAATACAGAGTTAAAGCTGATAATGTTTGCAAAAGGAGTGAGGATGGCTAGAATGGAAAAGAGCGAACAATAACACAATGAACAGACTGCTTGGCAAACTGGACTCAAAGGGTTCTTTTAAACAGCCAAATACAAGACCTGTGATGTCGAAATTAAAGACTGTAATCCCTGACTCTTAAAAGGGCAAGAAGAATTGTCAACAGTAAGTATCTGAATACAAACTACCTATCTGCCAGTTGAACCAACAGCTGAAATTTATGACCTGTGCTTTTGTAGAGAAGCATATTAGATGGTCATTATTCTAAATGTTACCTCTTGTAAAATCTGTAACAAGTGCTACAGAAATCACTTGTGCTGAGTGTCCCCCATGTAATCTTATAATATATTACATCAATCATAACGCTGCTGCTGCCATTATTGACAGATCTGTAAATTGGAGCTCATTCTTTAATGTTTTTGCAATTCTAACTTTGATACTGGAGCGTATCAGGAAAAAAATCTATAGTAGACAGCTATGGGCTTGTCAAATGTCTCACATTTGATTTAAAACAAAGCTGCAATGGGTTTGATCAAAGATGTACTATGCTGATCCTGGACACAATTATTAACAACATCACTAGCATTTATATAAATAAACTCCCACAATTTTCCAAGTAAAATTACAGACCTGTAATAACAAAAGCTTTAGGAGCCAAGTCAATGTCAGCTTACTTCACTGTATTTTATGGCTACACAGAGCTCATACATCACTTCTTTGTAAACACTCTGTTGGCCTTGATACAGTGTGGCTTCTTGCAGTACAAAAATAAAAACCTTTTTCATTATCACAATGAGAGGCAGAAGTAAGGAAAAACAACGTTATTCATTAGCCTTCCCTAATTAATTTATTACTATTACTCAATTTTAAGATTACCAAAGAAGAATACGTTGCAGAATTTGTATGAGATTGAAGAAAGGATGTACAGCTACTTTCTGACACATTTATGGCATAAATAGAAAGAAATACAGATTAAAAGACCTAGCTCTGTAATTTGCAATTGTAAAACAGAGATAGATTGAAGAATTAGGAAAAAAAATTACTTTCAAAATCCTGAAGATTGTGGTTTGGAAGCATCTTTCTGGTAATATTTTATATTATAGTAGATATTTGGAACAATGATAAAAAGCAAGTCTGTTCTTTTTCCTGGACACAGGATACGGTGTACAGCGATAATGTTTAAAAAGCAGATCAGAGTATTCTCATCTTCCATTTTAGGAAAAGGCTAAAGGGATTTGTCTGTCTCCAATGGCATCTCCACTTTTTCTAATTCTATTAACTGAGCTCTGCCAGAAATGATATATAACATAATCTCACTTATGAGGGGTAAACATTCGTCTTTGTAATAATGCAGCATACACAATGTGCCAGGTATTTTCAAAGCATTTTCCCAGGCACATCACTTCTACCCAATTCCACCTCACCCTTTTTTCTGATTCTGTATGTTTCTCAGGATCAAAGGCAAACCATGACAATTTTCTGCATAGTACACAAAACTGTTTACTTAGGAGCCTTGCTGAAGGTTATGAAATAGTGTCTTTGTTAAGTGGAAAAACAAACAGGTTGCTCAGTTCCTTTCTTTTCTCTGTAACTGGATTATAATGGTTAATTTTGTTAAGAACTGATTTCTCGAATAGTGGCACTATCACTGTCTCATGATGAACCAAGAGGGTGCAAGGCAGAGTGGACAGGCAAGGACACTGTCCGTAAAGGTCAGTATACCCTGTAGAGCTTGGAAACACGAGTAATAATTGAGTAATGCTTTCCTGGACAGAGCAAAATGTACCTCCCAACAGCTGGAATCACTGAAGTTTTGCAGCGTGTTTCACACACCGACTTCTGCTGAAGGACATTTAAGAAATACTTTTGCTAAGTTCTAAAAATAAATAGCTTAAAATCTGAGTTTACTGCAAAAGATTCTAAGAAAAGAGTACCACAGCACACTTCACACTTATATCAGTAACAAATGTTTAAATCCTGTCAAATTCCAGAAAATACTGAAGCATTTCTTTCATTTGATTAGTTTACATTGACATATAAAAGACATGTAAAAAGCATTTAGGAGGAGATTCTTAAATGGTTTCCTGACAAAGGAAATTATCTTCAACCCAGAAATAAAAACTAAATTCCAGAATAGGCATAATTATGGATCGAATGGGAAAGCTTAACCTCAAAGAGAAGCCATTTTCAATCTGTAAAAAAGAAAATCAATCCAATGCAATTGCAAAGCATCAGTAAAATTTAGACAATAAGCGATCCAAAGTTTAAAAAAGATTAAACGATCACACGAGCCACTTGTCTGAGGGTATTCTCATGCAATGAGAAGCAGTATTTCAAAGGAGATAAATGAGAACAGGATGAGGTTTTACTACAACAAGTATGTTGAACACTAACTCCTAGCAACAAAATTACAGAACAGCATCCTGTAATACTTATATTTTTGCCAAGATCAATTGGGACGTCCAAGTAGCTTTGTACTGCTACCCTTTTTTTCACGTAGTAAACTAAAACACAGAAAGTGAGGTGAAATGCCAAACCACTCAGGAGCGCCAGGACTAGTGACCCCTGTTTTAGTTTAGTAACCAAACCCTTAATTACGCTGCCTTCCAACATTTCTTACAAAGCAGGAACAAAGGGCTTTAAGAGGCTTCTGATGTTCAGTCTCTCTGAACAGAGTTCATTAACACAATAGCTTTTATTTTTAGAAGTATGAACATCTGATAATAGACTTAGTAATACAAAGTATCTCACAAAATTACTGTATTTTTATTGCGTTTTGGTAACCAGTGCTTACACTGATACTAGAAAACATTCCTTCTTTACGTATTACTTTTTCTTCTTGTATTTCCACTTCTTCATTATCACAATGTGCCATATTTCTAGAAAGCATTGATTCCTAAACTAAAAAGAGTATCATAAAATATACCTAATAAAAAGTCCCTGGCAATTGAATAAAAATTGAGTTTTAAGAGTCTATACTAAAATCATTATGGAACAACTTTCTTCCTAGAAATAATAAAACAATAACCCTTAAATTCCAAATCCTGTGATTAGATTATGTTCAGTTGATTATTTTGATTGATAAGAAAACTGTAACTCATGAAAACATTTATCTCATGAACTAAAAAAAAAAAAAAAAAACAAAAGAAAAAAATGCATGGCATTAATCTCATGAAGATATTCTAAATTATACATTTTATTATCCTACGGAGATTTATACTTTCATAATCTCTTACATCCACATAAGATAAAGCAAGTGTAAATCTGTCTTTCTCCATGCAGGGAGTTTCATAATGCTGTGTTAGAGAGGTGATTATTCTATCCTCACATTTCATAACTCTGTTTTCTTAACAACCAGAAGCACTCTCATTTAATATTAAGACAGATGTTTTGACTGAGAGCGACTATGGATATGTGCTGAAACTAAAAATAAAAAACCCCATATAAATAAATATTGAAATGTACATTAATCCTTATTCTAAGGGTGATCTTCCATCACCAAGTAAGATGCTTGGCCAAGATCTCCTCTAAATGTTTGCAGCAGCCGAAGGGATTACATTTTTATGCAACTTCTATAAATTACATTTACTCAAATTGCAAAACATCCAATTCTTTCTTCTTCTGTTAATTGTACATAGGGTAGGGCCATCACTTCTGTGCCAATTTACACTCTCATAAACAACAGAAGTACAGGCTGATTCCGTCTAAATTTAGGCACAATTTTTAACAATGCAAATGGTATGAGAAGAAATTTTTGTAAATATGTCGAATTTGTGTTTGATATATTTTCCTGTATCATCCCACAACATGACATACATCATCAATTCAGCTGTGATGGGCTTCTGACTGAGAAGTTAGCTGCCATCCATTGGCACGTGGTAACTACTTGCTGTCACAACGTTCCCTGGAGAACAAGGTCGTTTCTCGGGTGGGTACAGTCAAGACTATTGGGTCATTATAGATTAAATTCATACTGTGACTTAGAGATTTAACGGGTAAGCCAGTTTACCCATTAGAAAATAATATGAAGAACTCCTAAAAAATTCTTTATTGGTATTGGAAATAGTTGTAGGTATAGTTGTATAATAAAGAGCAATATTCACAATTTGAAACATCCTAGGTTTCTTTCAATAGCACCAAAAGGACATTCTCTGTTCTGTAACGCTTGCTAGATTTGCAAATTGCTTAGTAACTGAAATGTACTGCAACATGGCTATACATGCCATTTCATAGACGTATGTTACAGGTTTTTATATGAACTAACATTTTCACGCAAAAGAGCAGAGTTTAATGAATTGCAAAACCGCGTACTTGAAGCAGCAGTAACACACCTTAGAGAATACTCTCATCTTGATGCTTGAGAAGGTTTGCATACAAAACAGTACTCCTGAAAACGAAAACATAAAAATCTGGCTTTTCAAATAAAAATTCTAATTCACATACTGAATTTTTCATGGAAGCTGAGGTGCACCCCATACAGCTAGGAGAAGAGGGGGCACATTCCCTCCTCTATCTATTAATCCCACAGCCACCTCGGATTCAGTGCAATAAAGGACAGCTTTAGGGATGCTCAACCTTACGCCAGCCCCCCAGGCCAGTCTAGCAGCGTGTAATCACCTGTGCCCAGCAACACACTAGCCAAATGCTTCTCCGTACCTCTCCAATCAAGCAATCCCCTGTTCCTAGTTCTGTGTCTCCCCAGGATAGTCTTCCACAGGGAAATCCCCAACCATCTGGTTAGCTCAGCCTTCAACTAGCTTTGATCCAACAAAGTGGCTCAAAGCAGTAAGAAAAAAAGGAAAAAAAAAAAAAAAAAAACAAAATAGATACGCCTCTCAGTATTTTGCATATATTGAACCAGATTCTGATCCTAGTTTGATTAATGTAAATCCAGAAGAACTTCACCGAGGACAAGGATACAGGTCAGGAACATTATTTTGCTGTTCTGTCCAATATCAAGCACAGCTGTTTTTTAAGTAAACAAAGAAAATACCACCACTGTGCAAAAGATATTCAGCTCCTATAAATCAGCCCACCTTCACTGAAGTCAGCTGAGTTATGAAAATTTACATCAGCTACAGATTTTCTCCAGTACGTAATGAACAGTGGTCTGTTTGCTCCCCTGGGTCTCAGCTCAGGCTCTTTATGAATACAACAGATTTTATTTTTTTTCCAACGTGAGTATAAACACATTTTCTCCTGAGCCACATATTCTTAGTTTCTATACACTGCACATTGCCAAGATGACTAAAAATGCTTTAAAAAGTAATTAAATGTTTTTTCAATAAAAAACATCAATGACAATTTTCTTATACAGCTTAGAAAACTCGCCTCATTTTATTGCCATTTATTGTACCAAAATGCTAAAGAAGCAATTTGCTGTAGAAAATAAATCTCAGGATAATATACAGTACTGACTAATATGAAAAAGGAAACTTTGAGACAGAACAAACAGAACCTCTGAAAAGGCCAAACAAAATGATGTGGTATGACTGATTTTAGCCAGGAACTGTAAGGAACAATATACCAATAAAGTTGTGATGAAAAAATTAAGAGTCTGAACACATGTAACTAACTGTGATCTTGGAACCAAAGCTGTTCTTACATTAATTTTATGGATAGAAATTTATGTACAAATATTTGGATTTCAGAAGAGAAAATAGACTAAGATCTCCTCCATTAATAAGCAGGACACACTACATCAGAGTCATGAAGTTGGAAGCGTGTTTTTCAAAGAAAGTAAAGGTTGTATCTGGATGTCAAAAAACAGCAGGCTGCTATGTTTTCATAGAAAAATTTAGCATTAATATTTTCAAAGCATACACAATACATAATTTGCAAATTTCAGGAAAGAGTATACATTTTAACTAGTCCAGACACTTCTGTGTATATTATTGCATTGTCTCATTAAAAAAAAATTTCTAAACAGACAAAGAAAGGGACCTAATTCAATTTCAGATAATGTACACACAGTCTGTCTTGAAAAGTATTATTGACTTGTAAAGTCAAGTATTCTGATTCAAGCATCAGATCTGTTTCTGTTTATTCAACTTAGCAAATCCTTGTGTATATGCTGAAACACTGGGTTGTTACCTTGCTTTTCACATGATCTCTTCTTTTAGGGCACAAAACAGCCATTCCTCATTGTTAGGCTTGCTGCAGTTATATGAAATAATAATACAGAAAATGTTTGACTCTTAAAGGCTTATTTCTGCTGCACGGAAGCCATTACCAAAATGTCAGTCAAATCCAGTGGGATCATGATTAGTCATATTAAATCCTGCTTGAAAGTCTACAAATCTTCGTGGCTTACTAACCCTGCTTAAGCAGCCGAGTGGTCAGTGCAGAGGGACAGCCTTACCTTATTCCTAGTAAAGTCACCTGCAAGCCCATTAGTCCATACTACTCCCGAGTCACAGAGCGACACAGCTAAATAGTCGCAGTAGACCTGGAGACCAAGAGACTGGCTAACAGAAAAGAAGCTACCAGCTCCATTCGATAGGTGACAGCGATTTGTTAAAAGATTTTCAACCAACTCTAACCAGCAAGGTTTCCATCAGAAAGTTTAAAATATAAATGCAGTTTTTGTTAATGCCACGGCAAGAACAGAATTGTCTTGAGGAAACAGACCTTGTGAATTTAAGATTTATAATGGCAGTTCTAGGAATTCACCAAGGATCAGTACACCATTCACCAAAATAAACTGAACAGTTTCATGTCAAGAATTATGAGAAAATTAATTCTATTTTTCCTCTTTTTTCCTTTTTTAGTAACTGAAATCTGAATTAGAACTTTACTAAATGTAAAGTTAAGGCCTTTCCTCTAATTTTGCTTTTGGTACAATTCTTATTTATATAAACAGATTATGAGATATATTGCAGCAGGAGGCATCTCTCTCTTTAAAGACAGAACATTAGGAATTCTAATGTAGAGAATTTGGGCTAAACTACCTTCATTTGTATTGGTAAAAATATACAATAACTCAATTTCAGAAAACAAAATTGGAATTACAGTGGTATCAACAAGGAAAAAAAATTAGGCTCGACGTGGTTAACAGTATAATATTGCTAGAAGCAAACAATACAACTAGAAATTCATATCAGAATTTTTCTCAGAATACTTACCACATTCTGATTGGAAACTACGGTGGAGATGTTTGTTTTCATCAGGAAACCAGGAACAGTCGGAAGCAAAGGAGGCAGGACAACACATGGACAGAGAACTGGCCCAGACCTCTGAATTCATTCGTTTTCCTTCCAGCCGTATCATTAGCTTTCCAGGTGACCTTGGGTAAATTGCTGCTTCTCTCTCTGTCTCAACCTTCTCATCTGCAAATAGGTACAACAACCCTTTGTAAAGGCCTTTTTTAAATCTACAGACAGAAAGCACTGTAAGAATTATCTTTTCCCACCACTAATAACAACTGTTCAGTGGAATGGAGCATGCAAGATCTTCTAAGCAATGTTTTCATGCACTTAATTTATGTTTAAGTTTCTTAATACATTTCTGACCTATAATCATTTGTGTTATTTTACAAGATGTATGACCACAATTTATGATCCTTAATGATTAAGGAACACTAATATGGTTCTCTGAAACCATATGCAGCATACCTCAGTGCCCCCTGGTACAGCTAGGTCTCCATATTTGATTGCAAAACAAGCAATAAAACCCTACTAAATAGCTAAAGCAGACTATATACCACAACCACAAGGGCATTTTATCTCATTCACCATGCAATGATGAAATATACATCATTTTAACTAGTGAGCAATGAATTCTGCTAAAACTACCAGAATACACTCATGGATTTGAAAATCTACATTAAAACAGCAAATTGCAGAAAACAACAGAAATTACAAAGTGCAGAACTTAATTTATACATATGGGTGTTCTAATAGAATATACAACTATTGGAGATTGAGAGCGCTGTACTGCCAAGTTTTTCATGCAGTCTCTAAGTAGTCTAGATTCAGAGAGGGGGATCATAGAATCACAGAATGGTTTGGGTTGGAAGGGACCTTAAAGATCATCTCATTCCACCCCCCTGCCCTGGGCAGGGACACCTCCCACCAGACCAGGTTGCTCCAAGCCCCGTCCAACCTGGCCCTGAACACCTCCAGGGATGGGGCAGCCACAGCTTCCCTGGGCAACCTGGGCCAGGGTCTCACCACCCTCACAGTGAAAAATTTCTTCCTGATACCTATTCTAAATCTCCCCTCTTTCAGTTTAAAACCATTCTGCCTCGTCCTATTGCTCCACTCCCTGATCCAGAGTCCCTCCTCAGCCCCTTTAGGTACTGGAAGGGGCTCTAAGGTCTCCCCGCAGCCTTCTCTTCTCCAGGCTGAACCCCCCAACTCTCCCAGCCTGTCCTCACAGCAGAGGGGCTCCAGCCCTGGCAGCATCTGGGTGGCCTCCTCTGGCCCCGCTCCAGCAGGTCCATGTCTCTCCTGTGCCGAGGCCCCAGCGCTGGAGGCAGCACTGCAGGGGGGTCTCCCCAGAGCGGAGCCGAGGGGCAGAATCCCCTCCCTGGCCCTGCTGCCCACACTGCTGGGGATGCAGCCCGGGATGCCGGGGGCTTTCTGGGCTGCCACCGCATGTTGGCGGCTCCTGTGGAGCTTCTCATCCACCAACACCCCCAAGTCCTTCTCCTCAGGGCTGCTCTCAGTCCATCCTCCGCCCAGCCTGGATTTGTGCCTGGGATTGCCCCAACCCGCACGCGGGACTTGGCCTTGTTGAACTTCATGAAGTTGGCACAGGCCCACTCAAGGTCCCTCTGGATGGCGTCCCTTCCCTCCAGCGTGTCGACCGCTCCGCACAGCTCGGTGTCATCCGCAAACTTGCTGTGGGTGCATGCAATCCCACTGTCCATGTCGCTGACAAAGATGTTAAACAGCACCGGTCCCAGTACCGACCCCTGAGGAACACCCCTCGAATGATCGGTACGACATGGCTGTGGGAGGGCTGCACATACACGTGCAGCCTGTGGCCAGGAAGCCAAGCTGGGGTTCCCCTGAAGTCTCTATACTAGCAGAGCTGAGCGTGTGAGGGTCATCCTATGTAATACCCACTGCCATCTCCACAGCTCAGAGACAAACAAATTAATCTCTCCTTTTCCAAACCATCCTCATCGTTCAGTCTGGTCTATGATGTTCTACTTTCACTGTTTCTGATGATAAAAATCAAATTTTGGTCATTTATGCCTAAATATTAATTTGTTTAGTCACATCCTTTGAAAATTAAGTCTACAATATCATTTAAAAGTAGTTTATTCTTAATATTGGTATTTCTCCCCTCTTTTAACTATACCGAGAAAAAAATGAATGCATGAAGGAATACTCTATAAAATACCCAAAGTTGTAAAATGATTCTGTAAGGTGTCTTACATGGCACTGAAAACAAACTGAAACAAGAAACATTAGCCCCAAAAAACCCAACATATGAAGAAGATAGAAGAGTAATTTCAAGCTGCTCAAGTTTTTTAAGTACCCAGTAGGCTGTAGCTACAGAATTGTTTAAAGCAGTTATGTATCTGCTGAGATGCTTAAAATCTGAAAATAAAAAGATTTCCCCTTTTATCAGCATAGGCAGGTAAAATATTCCACTCTTTAATCATTTGGCAGTTGTTGCAAAGTAATTATCAACCTCTGAAATTAGAAGAGAGAATGAAAAAGCAGATTACTATCCAGAACTCAATTTTCAGTGGTTTGTTTCAAAAAACATAATGTAATGATATTTTCTATTTTAAAACTGAAAATGTACTCTCATCACACCTGAAGAAAACAAGATCTTACCAATATACCCATTCTGAACTTTGGGGAAATCGCAATTCTGCTTTGAGCTGCTCTAGTTACTTCATTTGTTCTACCTTTCTTCAGAACTACAGTTTACATCATTAATTTCAGTTCCATGATTATAATTTTAAATACTGCATAGAGTATGTTCATGGAAAGACAGACCTTCTGAAAAAACTTCAAGCCTCTTGCAATTGCTTAAGACTCAGGAAATGAGGTTTGTAACTCATAATCAGAACCAAAAAGAATACTAGTTTTTGTAGAAATAGGGAGGAGATAAGGTCAGAAACATCCCATTAGGATTTGGAAGAGATCATGGGATCATTTGCTTAGGTGAACTGAAATTATTGCACATCTTATATCAGGACTATTTATGCTGCGCTCTTTTTCGCTTGGATGTCCAATTATAGATGCTGCTGTTGATTTGTAAAGTCTAGGCAGAAAGTTACAAACTGTTTTTGGCACAGAACCACCAAACTTGGAACACTCTCTGACCCAAATTTCTTGATTTTCTCTTCCCAGCATGAAATCCATCTCCTCCCCAGAATTTTGCATGACATGGATTTGGATTGGAGGCCAAAGTCGTGATAGCTGATGGCAGTTAAGTCATCTTATTGCACTTGATAAAAATAGGGTTGAAGGATATCTGTTCTCACAACTAACAGTTGTCATTTTGACATAACACTTTTTATGATGTGAAAGTGCTCACAGAATTGGGCAACGCTTTTTAAAATATGTACAGAATCAAGAGATAACTGTAATTTCTTCTTTAAAAGGATGAAAAGTTTAAAGTATTTCTAAAAAGCACTAAAAAATAATTTTATTCTCTTTTAAAAGTGCTTTCAAAGAGGGTGTTAACAGTTGATTTATTTTATTCCTCCTACATTCGTCTGTTTGTCTTCATCATTACACTTTAAGGAAAAGCTGTTCCACTGTTTTAAGTTGTGGGCTGTTATTTTTTTTTAGACTGACTAGTGTTGTCACATCCAGTTTCTCTGTAAATCACTCCATAAGGCTCTGCACCTTTCATGAGTTTTACTTCTGCTACTGTTATCTGCAAAGTCTGTATCAGAACAATGATTCTGCTCGTCTCATTTAACTGTTGTACCATATGTCAGTGATATGGTTCCAAAATACTTCTTAAGCTTTACATTCTAGATAAATACTCTCACATGTGTTTATTCACAGCAGCAGCTGCTTCAAGAATTACTGTTGTGTTGGGCACCCAGAAGTATTCAGCCTTAGACAGAAGTGCTAGTGAGACATACGTATTTCCTACTTGTTTGATGGGAAATTTGCTGTCACGTCTACTATCCATCAGCAGGTAAGCTGAGCAGTTTTACAACATCCATTTCCACGTGCCCTCCTATCTTCTGTTGTATGGGATTGCCTCCATGAGGAAGCGTTATTAGCCTTTCGTCAGGCAAAGGAAAACAATGCAGAATTCAGCAGAGCCACTTTGCCTGGAAATGGAAGCAATTAAGTTGAATGGCAAAGCCCATAGCAGCAGTTCATTTATGAGTATACCTTTTCAGTGATACACTATCTGAATCAAGTTAAAGGAAAAAAAATCCGATTTTAGTAAGTTTTACAAGTACGCTGGTATTGCTGTGAAAAGCATGCAGTTTTCATTACATTATTTCATTTGATTCAGTTCTCCTTTTGAAATAAGACAATGTTGTCTACATGGACTTTTATCACAAACATGACAATGATTTTACCGTACTTAAGCATTTTAAACAGCTGTTTTCTAAGTGGGTTGGAAGACATTGTCAAGAATTAATAATTTGCATTCACTTTCTCACTCTAACACCAAAAGTATGCTATATTCAAGTCATATGACTTCTCTTTGCCTCAGTTTTCAAGCTGTGAAATGAACAAGAAGTTTCTGCACTTACCACATAGTACTACTGTAAGGCTTTATTAATTCAGACCTTGTTTTTTCATGCCTTACAGTAAGTATCATTTCTACTACTAGTCCCATTAATTCTAGTGAAAAATACCAGGTGGACTTCTATTGTTCTTTGTGCAGGACATAGAAAATTTTTTATTAAGAAACAGCAGTTGCTTTCCCCTCTTCAATGTTTTTTCTAATTAGAAGTATATTAGCTACTTGAGAGAACCAGAAATAAAATTATGTTCTCCTCAAGCTGTATTTCTTACCTGCCCTTCATAAACGGGAATAAAACCACCTTACAACTAACTTAGTTGAAGCCCTGGCACCAGAAACAGAAATTTTCCTTTCTGCACTACACATACAAATATATACAAGTTCCCTTTTCTTTTTGCTTTAGCCTTAGGCTTCCAGTATGTAGAAACCTGCTGCCTAAAATGAAACTTATACTTTTAATAAGAATTCAAGGCTGTCTGAAGAGAATTGGCTCTTTTATTAACTACATAAGTCTGAAACTCAGTTAGACACTGTTCAGAGTTCTGTAAATATAAGTCTATATTTCACCATGGACATGTTCAGAGATTTAACAGCAATATAAACAGGGTAATTCCCAAATGAACATGGCATCTTTTTCTCAGCGCAGTCATATCCATCCCAGTTACTGGGCACTTTACTTTACTATACTTTATTTCTTAGTGTTCTAGCAGGGTTTTTTGGGTGGGTTTTTTTTATGGGAAAAGAAACTTGCAAAGAATAAGCAGCATGTGAATAGCAAAGTTATCACTCATGTTTTTATACAACATCCAAAATTACAATTACTATATAGACAATGTTGGTACAACACATTGTTTTGGTTATGAATAGAGCTACACTTCTGTGCTACCTAAAAAACCTAAAAACTGAAAGAGACTGCAAAAGGGAAAGAAATTCCTTCCCTGCCTACACTGTAGTGCCATAATGGCTCCATAGCAGGGTACCATGCTCCTGCCAATATCTTACTACAGCAGCTTTATCTTCATTTTTAAAAAAAAAAAAAACAAATACGAAAGGGAAACCCCTTAAGCCTAATGCTTCAGACAACAGTTGCCATTGATAAAAACTTTTTGGGTACAAATGCTGAACAATTCTTGGTCCTGCTTTGTCTAAAAAATGCCTCACAATGTTCTCCTCAGAAACTCAGGAAAAGTCACATATTCTTTCTAGACACACTAAACTGGCAACACGTCCCTACAGAGAAGCTCTGAAGCTGTCTGGATCTGCAAAAGATACAACGCCTTGACCCACAGCCAGAGCCTGTGTATGTGGAGGTCCGACAGTGCGGAAGCAATGCGTTGGAAAAGTGAGCGTGCAGCCACTGGCACGAGCGCTCTACCAGGCTCTGGCTCCTTCTGCATCCCCCTTGGAGAGCAAGACCTCACTGGCCAGCCTTACAAACCCACTGACCATTTCAAACTGCAACGCTGATGAAAAGAGGCAGCACCTCCCAGTCCATCCCTGTGCCCCTCACCTCCCTTCGAGCCCACACAAATACCTGTAGCAGTAAAACACAGGCACCCAACAGGCGATGGCTAACGAGCCGAGTCTGCTCCCTGATCCAGGTTACCACCGGAACACGTACCCTACCACCAGGGAGGGAGAGGCGAGGAGGTGGGTTAACGCAGGGCTGTAGCCTTCGGTGGTAGTGCTGGTTTAGCTTGCACAGGGCTAGAACTAGACACTAGAGCTAGCAAGGAGAGGAACTGAGCGCAAGACTGATTTGACCCTCATGATTTGAATAGGCACAAGAATTACTTCCACAGAGTCTAAAGACAAAAAGGACCTAACATGAGCTCTATGCAGCAAATAAAAAGGGCATAAACAGGGACTACATAACGTGGAAAACACCAAGGGGCCATGAGATTCACGATGTTGAAGGACAAAGGCTGTAGAAACTACATTTCCTACTGAATATGTGCAAATAATTGCAAAATGCAGACTGCCCTGAAGAGTGATATCAAAGGATTCCAATTAAAGATAGAAAGGATTTATTGCTTCCATAATTTTACAACAGAGTTATGGAAGACAATGTATAAGGACTGAAATTGTAAAACATTTTAATGCTTCTGAAAACAGATAGAGAGGAAACCTTTTTCTCACCCCAGATAGTATTAAAACATGTAACAGTAAGCAGTCTATATTAATGCTCTGTGTTGCAAAGCAAGCTGGTCATGTATTATTTGGGAGTGAATGACAGATTTAGCTGTACTGGTGAAACAAAGTACAAAAGCAAAGAATTCCATCACAATTATGTGAAAAGGCAACCAATGTCATTCAAGATGGCATCAAAACCTTACTTTAAAAACTGTTCCAAATTTTTTCAAATATCCAGAGACAACCAAAAATAGAGACTGAACTTACTCATTATAAGGCTCTGGAACTATAGCCAAAATTAACTGCAGTGACTAAGCATACTTCTCTTGCCAGCACTGAAAAAAAACCCAAAACGGGACATCCTTTATCCACGGTGATTTCAGAATAGTTATTATTAACACAGAACTCCAGTGATCAATGTCCTCTCCCTGAAATACAGAATTTTTCGTATTAACAGGTGATAAGCATTTGACAAGGTGAGCAATCTCACTGGAGCCCAAGTATAAATGAATACTGAAAGGGAATATTTCACACTGAACATGAACTGCAAGGACGACACGAAGACTGCTGAAGAGTTTTAGAGAGCAGAAGTCCTCTCCAAGACTTTTACACAGTAGGCAGGGATTGATAAAGCAACGGAGAAAGTGTTGATAATGTCAGAATCATCAACAAACACAAGCAGACTATTACTCCTTCAGCAGGCGGCATATCAACATATATACAAGGCTGCATCATATATGATCGCATCAAGGGTCCCATTATCAAAGGTCCTATTATCCTTGCTTAAAGGACTGGGAGTTTTGGAATACACTGTTGCATCAGAATTACAGGAACATGTAGGGAATTTCCCATATTTGTTCATAACTGTATGTTTTGGCCTTCCTTTTTAAACCCATCATCATCTAACTGGGATTCTCTCCCTCTTCAGTTTAATTAATATATAGATGAAATATATTCTGTTGCTTAAAATACATAAAATCACAGCTACTAAATAAAATATCAATAAAATCCATTAAAAGTTTCTACAAAAATTGTGACATACTCCATATTACATTTATCATTGCAACTATATATGCCCCCACAGCATCCATATTCGTACGACTTTGAAAAATGTATGTCATGTCTACAGGTTAGTCTAAACCTGATGCTGATTCTGAAAAACCTTTTCTCTAGATTTAAATACAAACTCTGCAACTTCTGAAGTAAACTAGGCCAAAATGCTTAGCCTTTACATAAGATACCAAAAAATTAAATTCAACATGCTGTCCTACCTTAGCATCGTTACTAATCTCACTTGTGAAACTGAGTTTTAAAAAGAATAAACCCAAACAATTTTAAAATTCCTTGGTTTATTTTAAGCCAATCCTATGATTTTTGGCTGGTATGTCTTGCTTTGGAATGCCTGAGACCTTGCATTAGTGCTCTGATGATAAACACTACCAGTATAAGTACTGTGCATTATCCAACAAAATGCATCAGACGGAAAAACTGAGCTGGCAGTTAAATTCTTTGCTTAACGCCAGAAAAGACTTACAGCTGCTGTCCTAGATTTTGCACACATAAGACTGTAATTTCTCCTCAGCCAAATTTCTCTAGATGTTTAGAAGTATCTTTCTGAATGTCTGATTTTGCATGAGTATTTTTTTATATGGTCGTTATTTCTTTCGTTGTAGAAACATCAAAATGTGTTCCTCCCTTTTGGAGCTGCTGTTTTTGCAAGATAATGTTTAACAGTACTGTTGTTATTTCTACTAATTATCTCTGCTCCGTAATGTTATCTATTGATGAATCAGGTCAGCAGCATAGCTTCTTCCATTCTACTTATAAATTGGAGAGCTCTTCTTTCCCTTGAGTTTTGGATTTGGAGGTTCTACCAAAAGAAAATACTTTTTGAAGTTATTCAGTTTTTCGTCAGCAGTGTAATATACAGAGTTTTTTGGACACAAATAGCTTCAAAGACTTAAAGACAACCAAAAATTGACTTCTCTACTGTGTAAATCACTGTAGGTTTAATAACATTAATTCCCAAAGTAATGATCTTTTTAACTTCCTTTATCACGGCTTGTTTCCCCATTGTTACTGTGATATCAGCTCTGTTTTATTTCTATAGACTGAGTTTGATATTAGTAGATTAAATATATTAAACACGAAAGACTGTACCAAAACATGGGCAATAATATCAGATCTCCATACTTTGCACTTTTTAGGTTTACCATGAATTATGTTCATATAAATACGCGATAGGGAAAAACCTAGAAGAGATCTATATCCTACAACTGCAAACAAGAAATCAAAGGGAATACGTAACTGTCTGATTTTTTTTTTTTTTAAACAAGATTATATCATTTCATTATTTATGTTTGGCTGTGGTAATTTTCCAATTCTGCAACTTTTGATCCTTCCTAAGGATATTGTAAAAAGCTGGAAAGAGCCAAATGGCAAATAACCATGTATATAATGCCTACACCTATGTAATACAAAAATTTCCTTTTGAAACCTGAATGGACATTACAGTCTGGTCAAATTTGTGGTTTGGTTCACTTAAAAAAAACTTTCCTCATTATATAAATATCTAATGTAGCAAGCAGAAACAGGCATCATAAATGAGTAAGCAGAAGGCTAAATACTATCTGAATCTCTTCATATATATTTTTTTTTAAGATAAGATCATTCCGCAGACAAGATTTTAAATTGGATTTGCCTTTGCTCTCCAGAGGAGCTACACTATATACTAGTAGAGAACTCAGAAAAGACTTCGGGTCAAATCCGCAACTATTTAGTTGTAAGCGCTCTTACTGCAGACATTTGAAAGCAGCCACAATATACAGATTACATCAGAATTTTCATTATAACACACAGGTCTCTGAATCTTGCAGGTGATACCCCGTGCTCACCGTCTGCAGCACAGTTTCCAGTGGTTTCAAAAAAGCAGCAGAATTAAACAAGGCTGAAAAATACTGATTTTCATCAGGTGGGCTGAAATTTCCCAGTCTTGGTTTCAGTTTAGAGCTGTTATTTTTAAGCATTCAGCGATATGAATTCAGCCATCTTTTCATTATGGAAAGTGAAAAATGATGCTTACAGTGTTACCACGTACTTGTAAGGCTGTACCCTGCTCATGCAGCTTGACATTTTGGAACTTGCACATCTTTACGGAAATAGCCTCCCCAAGCTTGGTTAAATCTAATACAACTCAGAAATTTGTTCTCCAGCAATACTTAAAAAACATAAGCACTTAAATTCAATCCATACCCATGTTTTGAACACCAAAACTCAGATAGGTTCAGAAGCATTTCAGCGCCTGTTCCTAGCTAATTACGATTCAGAAATGATGTGTAAAGATGCTGGCACTCTGCCTACATCTCTGCAGAAGCCAACTACAGCAGGAGTCCCTTTCATGCTGAAACTCAGTCAGGAAGGGAGAGATGTCGGTTGCACTCCCAGATCCCTGGATTATTTGTGCTTCCTGAATTCCCTGCTCACATATCTCCCAAATAAATAGTTTGCAGAATCAAGTGCTTCTATTCATGCTTTCCTTCTGGGCCCAGTCTGCATCGTGGCACAGCTTCAGCAGACAGAGGATAACCCTCCAGCGGCTCACCACCCTGCCCACAGCCTGTGATTGCAGCGTCCCTCATCTGGATCTAAATTTTGCTGATTTGGGCAGCTGTGAAACAGCCTATTATTGTAACTAGTTAGCATAATTGAAAACCATAAATATCATTTTCAGAACAGACCTATTTTTCTGTTTCAAAGATGATGACAATCTGTGCATTTAAAGCTTTTACCAGTGAGGTGATATATTTTCTGTTTAGCTTTGTAAGTCTACAGACTGAAAGGTCTAATGTCCCTCTGTCCACCCAGGAGCCAGAAACTGAGTCCATGTCTGAAATATAGTCTCAATACAGTTGGGGGGTTTAATTTTTTTCCTTTTGGGCGAAAAAAGATGAAAAATTTACATTAACACCGGAACCTTTACTTTTAAATCTACAAGCTTGGCAAGCTGTCCATTGTGAATGGACTTCTATGTATCAAGCTACTTGAATCTGGCACGGCCTCATGCACCTGGAACACTTTATAGAATCGCTATAATCAATGATCAGTAATCAAGAAGTGCAAGAATACAGCCATATAATTTTAAAATATCTATGCCTTTATTGCACTTTTTAGTATAATCTTTATTTACATAATCAAAACATTGTTTTTCAAATAATCCAATATAATATCACGCACTTTTCTTAAGGACTAATTTAGAACTCTGCACGCTGAAGTGATTTATATTTTAATTCCCATGCACTCATCTAAATTGAATGTAATCTGACATCTTATTACCAAACTCTATTACATTCTCCTGGAGCTCTGAGTAATCTTTTCTAATATTGCCTAATTTAAATAAATTTATGATATTACCATGTATTGACATTGTGCTTTTCACCATTACTCCAGGCAGATAACAAAGTAATATATCAGTTGGTGTACAAAGCCCCAAACAACCCCAATGTTTGACTTCTTTCTAGCCCTTCCCAGTCAGAGATCTTGCTCTTTATGTTTCCTACCCCTTCATGCATTTTGCATGACTGGCAAAACTTTCCCTCTACCTTAGTTCCTCCAATTTTCCTTAATAATTTTGTATGAGTTACTTTAGCAAAAACCTTTCAAATGTCTAAATATATTATAGCTCTCAGTTCTCTTTTATTCTATGTTTCATTAAATCCTTCAAGAATTTGTAGCAGTTGAAAAGACATCATTTGACTTTATAGAAGCTATGCGGATTTGTCCTTTGAATTACTTTATATAATATCCCTCAAATACATATATAACAGATTTTTGTTATCTTTCATGATCTTCTGAACTGCTTTCCTGGCTCAGAACAACAATTCTTCATATTATTCTAAGAGGAATTGCTATCTTTTAAAAGGATGACTACAGACCTGTCAATCTCTGGCACAGACACAAGTGGTAATAGGATGTTACGGTCCTGCTGTTACTCTGAAAAGTCCTGTAAGATTTCCACCAAAACTTCCACTAGAAATTTATCACAATATAGATTTGAAGCCTAATTTCTTCACTTTTCCCCCCCTCCCAGCAGAATAAGTACTATCCTCCTGGGCCAGATCAAACGAATGAAATGTCAGCTAACATTTCTATAATGTTTTGAAGAACATCTTTATTTTCTTTAACATGCTTCCCTCATACTTGCTATGACTTGATGAGCAGACAGTCTTCATATTATGACCGAGTTCAGCCTCAACTGACTACTCTTGAAACAGACACAAAATTAAATAAGCCTATTGGGCCCATTTTTGAAACAAGTAAAACCTATGGATTTACTCTAAAATTGCACTGCTAAAGTGAGAACAAACTGCCTTCTACTGCCATTTTTAATTAACATATCTTAAAGCTATCTTATAAATGACAAATCTTCCTTAGCTAGAATGCAACTTATGTCAACAATATATAAAAAAAAAACCTAAAAGCACATCACTGGTATAGTTACTACTGTGGTTATTTGTTAACACTTCAATGCACAGAATAATGCTGCTACAGAGCTTTAAAGATGAAAAAGAACTTCATTTGCAGAATATTGAGGCAATAAATGCTTTATACATATCTGGAAAAAAATCTTATTTAAAGACTACCTGCTTGAGAAGGGTAAAAATACTATCAATTCAGAGACAAACTCTAGGTAACAACATATGCAAAATGCTATTTTATTCTGTTAGACATTAGATGGCTTGATGAAAGCCAAGGGTATTGCAAGCTAATAAAGGAAAAAGATACGTTAGCACAGAAGGACAGCAATCCAAAACCCATGCAGCTTCTTCTAATCTATACATTACAAAAGAATTTTCTTTTGTATTACATAACTGTGAAGGTTTTAACCGTTACTAAACATTAGAGATGATCCCACATAAATAGAATAAATTATAAAAGATCAAGTTTTTTTGCTTGTTCTTGACTTTGCAGTTAACTTCATACGAGATGTGGAAGTTGCTTAAAATTAGCTTTAAATTTCCTATCTTCACAAAGGCCTTGAGAGGCCTAAAAAAGATTTTGTTTGAAAACATCTGCATTTGTAGTAAGAGATACTACAGGAGTGTGAAGAATCACTTTACTGTTTCCATCGGTGATAACAGAGTGTTCCTGAATTAATACAAATAAATGGGTTGGAAACAAAGCTATCCTACAAATCCCATTGAGACAGGGCAATTTCTTACCTAAAATATAGACTTTTAATGAATTACAGTATACTCTCACCAGCAGTTATAACCCTTTTGGCCCAAAGAACAACTGTATTAGCTGCCTCAAAAGGTCTTTTGTTGACGTGGCAACACATTGTCATTAACTGAAACACAGAATTATCATCAAATAAATCCAACACTATGGTAACAGATCATGCTGGTTTTTTAAAACTTTTAAATGAAACTGCAAATAAGTATGGAAAGGCAAAACGCTATGTTCCTAGAAAACAGCGTGCCTGCAGTACAGATAAGATTCTTCCATAACACTGGACAGATGCCTACACACTGAAAAACACATTTACTTGGCTTTAAACACTATAAAAGCCTGTTAGAGGAATGATTCCTCAGAACAACAAATATGGCTATACTCATTATTCTAAGATTGAGTAAGTAGAAAATAGAAAAGGGTGCTGTTCTACAAAACAGGCTACAATAAAGGAGTAAGGATGCGAAAAAGGACTCGGGAACATAAAACCTAAGCACAGAGAGCTTTTAGGGGTGACCTACGTCCTATATAAAAACCGAGGGAAAGCAAAATAGCATGCAGTACAGCAATATGCTAAGCACAGAGATGCCCAAAGTCAACGCCTGAAGCAGTTGTCTAGAACAAAACATTGGGATCCATAAGGATAGGTGCAATCCCTGTCTAAATAAGGGGGCTGCAAAACACTACAGCTACAGCCACATTTATAATAGGAACATGACATTATACACGGTATTAATGAACAACAGGTATATATGCTCTCTATATACAGCATATGTATATAAGCTCTATAGCTTATAGATACTGAGAGACTTCTGTCATACGTTCAGAGAACTGCCATCACCTAAATTCTGCTGGGTTTTTTTCAAAAAAAAAAATAAGAAAAAAGGGCTCCGGATATTCTTCCAAAAAAAGTTGGAAGCACTGTGCTTATTCCACTTCCAGTTTCACAGCTCTTACCCAACACACAGCAGAGCCAAGGTCAAGTCCTGCTTCAAGGTGAAGTCACTCAAAGCTAGAGCTGACATCTCACAAGAAAATTATGCTCAATTAGAGTACCGACTGTTTCTGTATTTCATGTAGAAGAGTTACTGGATAAGCATTAAGTAACTAGACAAAATACAGAAACAGCTTAGAAATAAGGTCTAGAGTCGAAGACTCTCCACTCACAGTTGACTTTATGAATCACTAGAATATTACCATCTAGTTCATCCCATCCTTGTGTTCAGTAATAATGAATCACAAATGTTTTTCATGGATAGTGGCACCCTTCTGACCAAAAGAACTGCAACGACAGATGTCCTAAAGTTGAGGCCTAGTAAAGCTTTAAGATCACAATTTTAGACAGGAGAGCCTACACTATAGCTAAATTTACTCAGCTTAGAATCTTTTTTGGCTCTGACATTATATTCCTGAATAACTGAAATGCATTAACTGTCATTTTATAACACATTCAAAATAAATGTCATATCTAGACTTCATACCATTTGAAGACTAGAGTTCCTCAAAGTTAGTGGAAGTTGTGACATTTGGCACACTAAAACATGGCTGGTAAATGGGGGCTGAAATTGCAATTATTTGCCTCCCTTGCTCTCCTCTCTTGAAAATACTCAAGGTCAATGGCAATGCTTGGGCTTACTGTAAAGAAGACAGGTATCTGTAGAGAGATGTTCCCCTTGGATTTCTTAAAAATCTATAATAAAGAAAATAACAATGAACATTATTTGAATATAAACTGAAAAATGTATTTTGAGTTCTGTAAGTTAATCAGACTTAAATCTCCATGGGAAACTTGCAACACTGTTCTCAGTTTAAATGCTTCCCAACAATTTACAGCTTCACTTTGCAAACTTTCCCCAAACCAAACTCCCCTGAATTTACACCACCTAGAAGGCTATTCATACCACAGCTGCACAAAGCATGTGAAGAAGAGGTTTAATACGTTGATAAGAAATAGTGCAGGAAAAAGCAGCAGCAGTTCCTGAAGAAGTAAAAGATAACGTATTATTATAGTAAGCATATTCAGGTACATTAAATGACATCTAAGTTCCAGTGCCTAGTCACTTCCGAAAAGCCATGCAGAGCCCAGGTAAAGCTCTGAGCAGGAACCCACCTTGAGCAAACCAGTGGGAAAGAGTATGGCACTGAGACTCAGCTGGGATCAGACCATCTCAATACAGTATCTTCTAGAAATAAACCACACAGTAGATATTTACTATGTTATTTTCCTGCACTCTAGAAGATGCTATCTCACCCTCAAATGCCACCTACGCATTTTAATCTACATCATGCCAATACTTACGCATGTGTTTATACTTACACAAATATTTATCCTTAACTTTATAATAAAGAGACTGAAAAATGAGAACAAGAGGTGTAAGCGGGTCACAGTGAATGTGATCTTCTAATCGGGTGTAGGGCTGGGCCCCTTCGTCCTGCTTTCCCATCACAACACTGGGAATGTGTAAATCAGGGTCACTGATTCAGAGAGTGCAGCAGACAAATTCCATATCCCAGACGAAACGGCAAGACAAAACAGCATCCTGAAGAAAGGCTCCAGGCGACCATGACTAGGAGCTATACCTTACACCTATCTCTGCCAAATAAGAACAATCTGCCTGTGACTTTAGACTTGATTCAATGCAAAGTGGCCTTCACTACATGTACAGACAACCACAGAACTAAGCACTGCAAAAAATTAAGTGGGTTCAGAGATTAAGGACTTCCTAGTTAAACAAACAATGAATTGTCAGCTTTGGCAAGCAACAGGAAATAATGTATATACATTATCACAATGTATTTTTGTTATACTGCAACATTTTTCAATGTTTTCAATTTATAGTCCAAAAATACTAGCACATCTCTTATCTTACACAAATAATATTCATATTTTACACAAATATCCAAGTTGCATACTACTTTTAAACTGCAATTCTAGGTGCCAGAAGGTCTATCCATTTAAATTCTAGACAAAATCAAAGGTCCTCCTTTTGATTCAGATGAAAGATACCTTAGTAATGCATCACTACTTTCTACATTTTAGATCAACACTGGCATACCAATTTTCTTCTTACATTTGCACATCTCTCTATGAGCAGAAATGTTAATTAGCATTAGGCTTCTCTGACCTAAAGCCCATCATTTGCATCAAGGTGAGAAAAGTATTAGGGAGGGGGACAGATGGAATGATGCAAAAGCTATTTAGAAGATGAACAAAACTTATTAGTTTCTCACACTTTGTGTAGATCTGCTAAACTGATCCGAGCTGTGAAACTCTGGTAGCACAGAATCTATTTAAAATCTCTGTTATATGGAGACTAGGCAAAGAGGAAGTGTGAATCAACAATATAGTATAGCTATATACTATCTATTTTTCATTTTCCTCTCTGAGCCAAAGCATAAAAATGTATGGTGTTGAAGTAAATGCCAACACCGTTAGCTTCAAAACATTTTACTTATAAAGTCCATAGGGCTTTATGATCACCATAGGAAGGCAATGCTGCCAATAGATCAGCAAGCTTTGATGATCTGTGTTCCTTCTCAGCAAGCAATACAAAGAAAAGGAGCCAGTATGTGTTGAATTTTCTTACCAGGTCCCAAAGAAAAGTTAATTCTAAAAGATGAGTTTTGCACTTCGATCCTGTTCAGTTCACGGAATTAGCAAAAACGGATTCAAACTCTTAGTGCTGAATGAATGCTGTGAAGGAAGTGGGCTCCGGCACCATGAAATCTACACGTACACCATTCTGCTGGAAAAATTCTCTCGCCTCCTCTTCGTGTCCTGCTCTCACACACCGTCAGTGTTCAATTTCCAGTACAATACAGTTTTTATATAAATGTTACATAAAAGTATAGCAGGAAGGGGATATAGCAGGAATCATGAAGATGGATATTAGGATGTGGTCGTTGAAGTGCATTTTGTGTTCAGTGATGGCTTATTTGAATACAATCAGAATACACAAACACACACATACATGTTTTGCAATACAAAGGAGAATTTCAGCTGTATTTTCACTACAGATTTTGGGGGTTAAAATGCCTGTTTCCATAGTGAAACAAGACAAAAAGGCAAAAATTAAGGAAAAATAAATAAATCAGGAACTGACAGTTCTCTTCCCAGCTGAATAGAACTATATCAAGCAAAAAAATTTTGATGTAATGTAAAATGTTTCAAAATATTTATTTCAGATTT
Source organism: Burhinus oedicnemus (assembly GCA_008921705.1). Classification (NCBI taxonomy): domain Eukaryota; kingdom Metazoa; phylum Chordata; class Aves; order Charadriiformes; family Burhinidae; genus Burhinus; species Burhinus oedicnemus. The sequence continues at coordinate 448,716 of VFFE01006792.1, read as the reverse complement.
TTATCTTCTTTTAAATAATATGGAGAAATCCAAACATAAAAAGATTTTGTTTCACTGTAATAAATGACACCTAAGCAACTTCAGGACTAAAAAAAATTATTTTTTTTTTCCAAAAATTAAACCATCTCTCATGTAAAAGTTCAATTTCAATTAATTAGCCTTTCTAAGGAACAACAACAAAAAAAATACAATCAGAGAAAGAATTAACTGTTCCAGCTAACAGTAGCTTATACACAACTGGCGGTTATTTGATGGCTTTCTTGGCCAAGATACTGGGAACTTCTTGTGCATCCACTAGTTGCTGAGCGCTACATGCAGCTCTTCTGGAATTGCATTCTCATGCTAGTTCCTTCAACGAAAGACTGAATTCTATTACCTGCTCCGTCACTGGTTGTATTTGGCTATTATTCTCACTTTCTTTGCAGTAACTGTACTTAAGCTGAACTAACTTGCCTTTCCCAGGAGCAACTTCTGCTACAAGTCAGGCAACAGATTAAGTTCCTGTCTCATTTTAGAAACCCTGTGTGACAGCACAGTATTTAAAAGTCTGCATTTATATACAGTAATAACATTATTGCACTGACCTCTGATCATTACTTTTAATTTATATACAGGTTAGTCCTTTTTCACCTCTGGTCTTGTTTAAGGATATAACAACATAGCAACCTTGACAAAATTGGAATCAACTGTTAATTAGTATTCCATTTAATGGAGATGAAAGCCAAAGCATTCTGACTAAGAGGATGCTGCACTTATTACATTACAGTAAGCTATATATAACTGCATCAAATGGAATATTTAAGCATTTTAACTTGAGCATTTTATGCGTTAGTAATTCACTTAATTATTTTCTCTAGAGAACAAGTGGTAAAATATCATGCTGATGCATGGGGAGTTATACGAATAAATCTTCAGGCATCAGGATAGGATCACATACCCAAGAGCATCGCTTAAATCAATAAAAGCAAGAGGAAGTAGTGGGAAGGATGCTGCTTCTGGCTTGTTTCACATCACTGTACAGCAGGTACACAAATCATGCTGGAGACCTAGTTGCTTCAAATTAATAAAAATGTAACTCAAATTTTCACACATTCATAAAAATAAAGAGCTACCTATCTATGTTACATTATCATTTAAAATGTATCTGCTAGCCCTCTTCCTTCATGATACTCATGTTCTAATGAACTTGAGCTATTTAGGTCACGTTATATTTCTACACAGTCAGTACAATCTCGGAAAACAGGCGAGAATGAATCAGTAGAAAGAATGAAAGGGCATAAACTTCACTAACAGTTCCCTACAGATAAATAAATTAATGTGTCACTATTCTCCAACACATAACCTCACTAACTCAACTAAACCAACCCCTCTCTAAAATATTTTCTGCACTGTAGCCTATTTTTATAGCTCTGAATTTGATATGGAAAGTATTAAATCTGTAACCAATGACTGCAGAGAGAAATTGAAATGGACAAGAGCGATAAAATGAGCAGGAAAGGCAAGGAGAAAGGGAATATAATGTTAGAGATCTGAAAAGGCAGAACAGTACTTCTGTTAGTTTGTGTGTATGTCGTTTATTTTACACAATATTTTCATGTTGTCATATTGGTAAATAGTACCTGTAGGTGGGGCAGCAGAAACTGAAAATTAAAGACACAGAATAAGAGACTGACTCAAAATTGGCAACAAAAACGGAGCTCAGAATTTGAAGCGTACCTGATCCCAGCTGCATCTGACACTACAGGCTGGGTGGCAGCCAGGGAGCTCCATCGTCAGACCTCAAACTCCAGGGCAGCTGTGGTAAAATCTAGATCACAGCATGAGTCAGACCAGCATTAACATCAAACAGAATTCCACCTACAGTGCTGCCCTAATTCATAGGCTGCTACCCACTTTCTTGGTGGACTGAGCCGATGGCTGAGACTAACTCAGAAGCAGAAACAAAGTTCCAACTCTTGTTTCGCTCAGGAATTTCAACGGATTGGACACTACAGAAAAGTTCACATTAAGCTGCTGTGGTAGTTGTCTGTTACCAAGAGATTCCTCCTATATAAGTGGAATTCTTACCTAGCCACTTTGTCTGCATTTTCAACTACTTTGGGCTGCTGCTGAAGAAGAGATGTGATTTTGGCCCACATTGTCTAGAAACTAAGAGCTAACAAAATATTACACATTTTTACATTAGCCTGTTAACATTACCCAAACAGCACAAACAGTTGGCTGCACTTAGCAAGCTGAATATTTCTGAATATTTTGGGAAAAATATCCAGCTGCTAGCTGGTGAATCACCATAACAAAATGTTCATTTCTCTAAAAAGTTATCCATCAATGTAAGCAACGCGTGGTTTTAAATTCCCAATTACACAGCCCATTCGACTTGGTCATTTTGACGTTGTTCCTGACATGATGCTAGGTAGTTGCCATAGTTCTCCTGAAGTCTTGGAAAATTCCACACAATGAAAGAAAATCAAAAGAAATTAACTATCCTTTTTTCCCTCCTTGCCTGCACATATTCCAGTAATTAGTTTCATTGTTGCTACTAATGAAGGTGTTCAAGATCTCCTTGTCCATTTGCTACAGTGCTGCCTATCTTTCACCTTTTTGTTTTCCCTGAGTACAGATTTTGGTCCTTGACTGTCAAGGATGCTCTTATTCTTTTTATAAGCATTATTCCAATATGAATACATAGCCAACCATAACAAACCCAGATTTCAGCCCTCCCCTTGTAATGTTGTCATCGCTGCACTGTTACAGCTCTTACCTTACCTTTTTAATTTGCAATATCCTATTTTGCCTAAAGAGCCATCCGTGGGATACAGACAGACCTAAACTGGTCACACTCACCAGAACACAGCTCTCACAGTGAAGTAGTTCTGCTGCCAAAATAACATGGGCTTATATAATAAAGTCTGGGGAAAAAAGGTTGTAGATACTCTCCCTCTACATTTTCCCTGCAGTGCTGAAGAAGTACTACTTGGATTGATATTTTCATCAGCAGTATTAATTCCGCACGCTGTCTCATCCTTTAGAAGTTCCCAGAAAAATCAACAAAACAGGTTAATACCTGAAGTGTTACTTGAAGCGTTAGCCATGAAATTGAGAATTAAAACAGACTAGAGGTATAGGACTTCTTGAAAGAAAGACCTGTCCCCAGTTCCTCACAGTGTGGATTTTGAAGGTTTCAGAAATTGTAGGAGATAGATGAACCATCTGTTCTGTCAACTGGGGGAGGAAATGGACTTAGTATACTGATCTGGAATAAGCTCCCAGTAAAATATTACATATTCTCTGGGTATTCCAAAAAAGGGGACAATCATAATTGTCTTTTTTTAATTCATTACTATATATGGTAATACTTTTGCTTCATCCTTGTGTCTTGGTCTGTAAATGCTGTATACAGAACACCTAAAAGCAGAACCAGGTCACTCTGACAACTTTTCACACTTGAAAGCATAAAACTAATGTCAGATCCCTAAACTTCTGGAAATTTCAAAACCATACAGAAATCTGAATTTTGAAGGGCTTAGGCTGTTCTCTCTATCATAAAGAGGGGGGTTGAATTTTTTTTCATTGTTGTTCTTTTGATTTAGTTGCTAAGCAGTATGACAATAGTAACAATGTGGGCAGAGAGATAAAACTTTTATATAAGGCTTTAGCTGCAAAGTATGTGTATTCCTTGATATTAATGAAAATCAGCTTCACAAAGAAATTCCATCTCCATACACAGCACAACTGATTGATGAAGAGCAGGCAATAAAAGTGTCACATGTACAACAGCTATCTCCTGATATTTTAAGAGTCAAAGAAGGAGGAAATAGTATCAAATTATTTTTCACAAGTCCTATCAGTGTAAGAGTTTCTGAGGAGTAGTTTTCTCTCTTAAAAGTTCACAATACTTGAAGTTTAACGCAAATCAAGAGAATAAAAATGAAAGCTGGTCTTCACTGAAGGAAATCGAAAACTCCCATTTATTCTAATTCAACCAAAATTTTTCCTAAATTTAACAGAGACACGTGACTCTCATAAACAAGATTGGTCAAAAGAAGACCTACTACTTGCCTTCTTTCCTAGTTTGGACAAGCAGTATTGTACAGTCTTTCTATATGAAAAAGAGCTTCAAAATTTAACATGTCATCCATTTAGAAACCCACAAAATTAATGAGACTCTCGATATTCGATTCAGTGAATTCTAGGGTGGAGTGGCAGTAATAAGCAGCATAGAAACAACTCCATTTATCTCCTGCACCCAGACACAAGGTTCTCTAGTTCCAGGACAGAGTGAGCTCTAAGGGATCCCCAGGAATCCCTGAAACTATAGTCCTTATGCAAAAAGGACAAAAGAAGTAGTAAAATGCTTCTTCCTCAGAAGCCATACAACTGAGAAGCTGCGATGTCGATACTGTAGCACAACACAAACAATTCTTACCTAATAAATTATCTATAAAGCTAATAATTCACTGGCTTAGTATTATGGAAGAATTATAGCTTAGAACCCCACTGAAAGTCAGTGGCCCACTGCGCAGTTATCAGAAGCCTCATATACCAGGTGAGGATGACAAATAAGCTCCTTAGTTTAAGTGAACTCAGTCCCCTGATCACCTACATAACACGTGTTACTTTACATGCAGGATCTCTTTTGCTGCTAACTTACCTTTAAAATGAAATTTGAGCTGCACCCTGAGAAAAACTCATTGCAAGGACCCACCTTAAAGGCCAAACATGTACGACCATACTGGATTTAGCTGCCTCCACTCAGCACGCTGCTGTAACGCTGCGGAGCTCAGTTCTGCCCTCTGACTCTCACACCCCTCGTGCCAAGCCCCAGGGCACGCTCCACGTCCTGCAGTATCATTCCACGCAAATGCTACTCAGGCAGGCTACAACACAGCCCTCAGATTAGTTCAGGCACTTTGAACTGAAAAACACAAAGCAAAGGAATGGTTAAGGGTTTACAGCCCTACAGGTGGAACCCAGCGGTGACCCAAACCAACTGTCAGCCAGCACGGATGCAGTCAGTATGACCTAGAGCAAACTCACCAAGAACCAGGTGGATTTGAGCCAATCTGCACCACTTTGCCTTGAGGCAAGGAATCGTCCCTTGTGACATAACCCACATTTTTTATCTTCAAATGAGAAAGCTGAGCAGAAACGATGAACATCAAGCCAAACTCTTTCAGCAAATCCATAGAAACTGCACTGACTTCAATGAAGACAGTTAATCAGGAGCTGAAAAGCCACCCATAATCACTCTTAACTTCCCTAAACATGCTATTTTCCCAATCTCAATGTGACTGGAAGTGAGGTAGTTTGACCCTGGAGTTACCACCTTTCAGACAACCAGATTAATCATCCTCGCCATCGAAATCTCCAAGACTGCCTTTGCCAGTCTAATCTAATCATCATCCTCCCATCTTTGCACAACAGCCCACAGCCTCCAACCATCTCCCTTCTCGGGCAGTTTGCAAGCCAGATGCAAGACCTCAAGTGGCGACGTAACTGTCAGCATCTGCTTTGGCATCTGCTACGAGACACACTCTGTGCACACCATCAGGCTGCACACACGCTTGTGACGATTATAAATACACACCATAGCCTGCACAGATTGCTCCCAAGATTTGTGCTGTTGAGCATCAACCATCGCTGCCTATACATTTTCCAGAAAGCACTGCTAGTATTGCCACTAGCCAGTGGGTGTCTCGAAACAAGGAGTGGGCAGGCACAGCAGCGTTATGTTCTACTTCAGCAGCTTCCTAGAACAGCAACTGAACATAAGAGGAGAAGGCAGGCTCGTAAGGAGTCCATACAGAGAAACTTCAGTATGGTTCAGTCCAAAAATATCCATGTATGGTTTTGGAATCATCATATTTTTATTACCAAAAAAAATAAAAACGTATTACTTTTTTGGTATCAGTACAGCTTCTAAAAAATGTTCACAACTAAATGATAAGTTAAAGGAAGAATGGAATGGTATTTTCTTTGAATTGTTTATTATTAATACAATCTTCTCTAAACATTTTTCTAGCATTTCCCAATTACACTAAGGCTGCATAAAACAGAGGGCTTAATGAGCTACAAGTTTCTTTTCAGTATGGAGATACAGTTATGGATTTTTGCCATTTTTAAAGTACAATCAAATTACCAGTATTATATACTTGTTCTGTTTTTTTCTAGCTGTGAAAAGGAAGAATTAGGGACAACATCAAAATTTATGTTTGAGTTCTTTGAAAATACTCACAGAAACGCTACTTTACACCTGATGCATGTTTAGTTCCCAGCCCAGGAACAGTATCACATCCCAGTTGAGGTCTTTACATTCTACCCCATTACAAACATTGATAATTCTTACTCTGGTTATAATACGCAATCTATCGATGTTACTAAGATCAGCAGTGCGCAGATGCTATGTTTAGCTGCAGTACTCTACTCTCAGCCTCAGGGAAAACCAGTTTATCCATTTGGAACAGAATACACCTGTTGTTAGCTAATCCCCAGATGACAAATTACAAAAGGGAGAATAACAAATATGTAGTTATTTAAAATACTGTGTTTTTGGCATGAGTTACCTCATAAAACCCTGGAACCTAAATGGATTAGAAGTTTACAACAAGAGTTTCACCAGGATGTTGGCTTGCTACTAGTGCTGACTTCCAAAATAAAATTACAGATCCCAAGGCATATTTAGATTTCAGTAACATGAACATCCTAACAGCACTTACACTCTTGAGAAAAAAATCCAAGGCTGTGTATGAGCAATATAAAGGCTGTTCCATTTGCTTACCACTAATATCTATCTTGTTACATTATAAAGCACTTTGTGAAAGCCTTGAGCAAAAAGATTATGCAAGTTTATTTTGTTCCATCATGCATAGCTTGCATGCCATCTAGTGGACACAGCATATTAATTAAAGTAAGCACATCTACTTTCAGCAAGAAATGAGCAGTCACAAAATGTGTGGGTATAACAGTTTTGAATTAAATATTTCAATTAGTAGCAGAAAAAGATTAGGATCGCTAACAGTACTGCCTATTAGATTCCCCTGAATGCTACATTTTGTCTAAATCCTAGGCAATCTCAAAAAAAAAAACCCAAACCATTCTTCTGTATCATACCTTCTTTCCAGTCTCAAAAAATAAACCACAAAGACAAAATCAGACTATAATTCACCTTATAATATTGCCAAAATAATTTGCAACATGAGGAAATTGAGACACAAAATAAAAACATCCAAAGCATTCATCTCCAAGACAAAACCACAATCCCATTTTTAGTCTGGAGAAAAAAAGAGTTCATAAAAAGCATTTTGCACCTCCTTGATTTCCCCCCTCCCTCCCCCAAGTACAGTGAATTAATTACATGTTTAAATTAAGCATTTGATTAAGTGTCTTCCTTGATCAGAGCACTCAGTACCTTATTGAACCGACCTGTGGGTCTGAGTTACGGCTCATTTGCTTTGAAAACAGCTCAGGACTATGAACAGCAAGGAACAAAGTGATTTTGTGCTTGCTTGCACCAGTTTGAAAATGGAGTAAATCCATTTAACTAACCAGAGCTGAATCAGACCAAAAGGTTCAGGAAGCCTTCAAAAGTTTTATATACTACTTTCAAATGACACTTTGTGTGAGTTTTAGTGTGTTTTTGCATTGTCAGCTTGAAGGGGATTAAAATACTCGAAAAATTCCTTGTAACGGTCAACAGAGAACAAAAAAAAAAAATATATCAATCAGAAAAACAAGCTGGTAGAGTCATTTTAATTTCCTGTTCAGAAAATTTTATTCTGACTCTAAGTGTTGTTTGATATCACTAAATAACACGCTGTGTACATTTTTTTTTTCTTAATTGAGTTAAGCATCTGCTAATGACCACAGGGAATGAAATAGGCCACAGCTGGCTGTATCATGCATATGTGATTGCTGCTTAGCCACAATTTACATAATTAGTTACAGTCATATTAAGCTATTTAAAACACATGTTAAAGATCTAATGATGAGCTGACATTAATGGGTCATTACAGCATGCTTAAGTTGTTTCCAAAGAATATTTGAATATGCCACTGACATGCAAATAGGACACTTACAGAAAACAACCATACATAAAAATATTAATGATTTTAAAGAAATACATATATTCACTCAGAGGAATATTTCTGAGTATATACTTTTTTGAAAGATATATCAATGCTACTATTTTCCCATTACAGTTTCAATCCTGTGAAGCTGACAATGCACGGGGAAATTTTTATTGTTGCTACTCATGTTCCAAAGCTTACAGGCTACAAAGGAGAATTTGCCTTCTGTATGGAGTAAATATAAGCACTTATTTTGAGTTAGTCCCTGGACAGTAGCTTTGCTAGCAAATCTATGTGATTCTGCCTTCGGCCAACACGGAATCAAGTGCAGATTTGGGCCCAGAGCATGCACTTCACAGAAATACAGGCAGGAAGGTTCAGATTCAGGGGGCCCTGGCCCCAGGCAGTCCCTGGGCCTGGCTGCTCCTCTTAGCTAAGTACCTGCGAAGGGCCAGAAGCAGCTTGACCATTGCAAGGACCACATCAGGAGACGCTGAAGTCCAAGTTGTCGCTTTTTGAACTGCCAGTATCAAGGGCATCTGTTGGAGATTATGCATAATTACAGGACTACAAATATTTCTATTTGACATCAGTAAAATGTCAGGTGAGGCGGAACGACAAGTAGTGAGGAAAGAGTTTTGTTTTCTCAATAGGCAACCTGTTACAGTCTTGTATCAAAGCCCTAGTTACAACATGGAGGATGTCTGTTAAGGACAGTTGGATGGGTAACATACCTCTGGGGATAGCCCCACATAAAACAAAACAAATATTGTCTCTTATAACACTGTAGAGGATTTTCTTTACTTGTTGAGTTACAGGTTGTTCCAAATAGAACTGTGTCAGTTCTGCTCCTCAACTTTTGCTTCCTGGAGGCTTTCAAAATTCAACTGGACGAAGCCCTGAGCAACCTAATGCATGAAATTAACCCTACTCTGATGGAAGACTGGACCAGGTATGCTACTAACCTGCCAGGTTCCCTCTAACCTGAATTATTCTTGAGATGCAGTTATTGCTTGAGATGCAGTACAAAGATAGAGTCAACAGACACAATTATACCACAGGATGGGTTCACCACCAAAGTAAGAATATTTCCTTCTTCATCTTTTCTGGCCAATAAAACAATGTATGTTAGAAGTAAGCATCAAAAAAAGTAATCAGATTAATTTTTGTTCCAATCGGTTCAGAGAGCATATATGATTAGCGATTACAGGTAGACTCCTGCTCTGAACTCCTCCCCAGAGCAAAGTTAGCAAGTACTCTTCAGAGTCTCCAAGAAACAATTCCAAAATGCACAGCCCTGAGCACTCAAACACTGCTGCACCCAAAATTCAGTGCTATTGATGAATACGATAAAACAGAAATGTCTAAATAAAAATAATCTCATATTAGTGTTTATTATAAATGCTTGCAGTAGTAGGTAGGCAAGAGAGCATAAAGATGTATTCATTAAGGTTTCAGTTTTTCAAGCTATTAAATATTCTGACCCGATCAGACAAAACACTTTGGTATGTTACTAGAGGACTACTGCACACACGTTTAAATGTACGACCATCCTTCAGTAACTTGCAAAAATGAGATTTCAGTCAGCCGTTCTAAATTCATGTTGTTTGCACGCATCAGAATTAATTCCAGCTAAATCAGTCACGTAACACTAATCTTAATACAATGTAAGATCAAAAATCTCCCATTAAGAGAACAAAATATTTGCATTTGTATTACAAGCTCAAGCAGACTTTCTTTCTGAATTAATCTGAAAATGTACGATTTATAGCAAAGGTCTGTATACTTGTAAATTAAGAATTGGATTTGCCTGTCAAGTTTCAAGTTTTTCAAACAGTAAAACACAACACTAAACTAGAACAGAGCAATACTAGTAATTATGATTGATAGATAAAATATTTCTAAAACCACAACAGAAAGAAAACACAGAAAATGCTTCCAAATGCTGTATATACTTGTAATATTCTCAGGATTTGGGAAAAACAATACAACACTATGGGGACAATGGAAAACACAAACAAAGATACAAATATTAGTTTCCACACGATTGTTTTTATACTAGCACCTAATTTCAAGAACAAAACAGGTTGTTGTTTTTTCCTCAATAAACATACAACTTAATCTCATAATGGTTCTGCAAGTTATTACTTCTAATGCTCATTTCAGAAATTTGAAGAAAGCATTGTCAATTCTTTTACTTTAAAAGAAAGGTCAGTCCTGCATTTTCCATCTGTGAACATTTTTTCCTATGTTGTCTCAACTGTTTATGGTCATTTTTATTTTAATCCTTACATAGATGAATCAATAGAAACAATCATTACCCCAAACTAAATGTTCTTCCTAGCTTCATTTCCCACTTAAGAATTCTTTAAAAACTGCTTTTTCTTGTTTTCTTTTTTTTTCCTCCACTACTTCATGATTGTATTATTAATTTCAATTTTTATTTTCCCTTTTTTTTAATGGTCTACAGCACTAAAACCTTGGAAAAGATTACATAAAAGTTCTAAAAATGGTACATACATGAAGACCGCAGAAACTCATACTAAAGGTCGAGGAGAACATAGAAGAATATGAAGTTCAGTAGACCTTTAAAATGTTTACGTCTGCTTACAAAGTAAAGAGACCTTTAGAAATGTATATTCTGAAATGTTGAGCATCCCCACGATATGTTAAGTATCATAATATTTTTAAACAATTCTGCCTACATTAATCATCCACATAATTTCTTTCTGATAGGCATATTTCATTAACACTTACAGTGCCATTTACTATGACTGAATTCAGCATGCCAACTGGAAACAAACACACTGAATCCCATGTGAGCTGCCAGAGCTCCGGAACGTTCAGAGGAAATAAGACAAATGCTTTGCCCCTAACAGGAATAATACACTCCCTGCTATACAATATACTCCCAGCTCCTTTAGCAGGAGCCAGAAAAGGAAAAGTCCTTTTCTACACCTTTCTTGGGGTATCTGTTCCCTCAAATTTGAATGCCAGCCTGTTAGGGAGGAACATCCTTTTCACACATTGGCATACAGTAACACAAAAGCAGTAGTGGCCAGGCACAGCCTGTTTCCGGAGTTGTGAAAAACTCCTCAGACAAAAGACTTGGGAATAAACAGTGCGGTTCTTCATCCCGTGCTCAGGCAAGCAGCCACATCACATTCGAGAGGACTGTTTGTATGAGCAAACACTGCTTAGTGAGAACATAAATTGTAGACTTGGACCTAAAATAATTCACTATACCTATAGGATAACATTATAAACTGGATTATTACAGAAGGGCAATTAATACCATAAATACCAGAAGTCTGCAAAGACTTTACCTGGGAGTATGAAGTCTCATAAAACTCCCTCTCTGCCCAGCATTTTAGCTGTCAAGATAACGCTCTAAGTGCCCACTTTTTTCCCAGAAGGTAAATTGTAGTTCTAAAGGTATAAACACCTCCACGTGCTTGAATGAAAACATTTTTACAGCTCTCGAAAGCCGATAACAACCTCCTCCCACACCAGAGTCCAACATCTAGGGTTCTGTTCCAAGTCCAGTTTTTGTTGCACGCCTGCTGCGATTTTATTGCTGCAATAAAGTGGGGGAAGCAGAGGGAGAGACAGCGACCAAGAGAAGGGTGTCCAACACGGAAGGATGTTGATTACACCTCACGCACTCAATACCTACCACTGCGTCTGGGTTTTAAATACCCAAGATTATGAAATCCCCATAAAGTCCTTCAAGATAGTGCTGGTATTACATTATCAGAAAGATATTCCAACTAGCATACTTTAAATTAATCTCACAATCTCTGGACACTTTATGGTCCACAGAAATTTATAGCTTACCCTGGCTTCCTCACAGCCCACCCCCCACGAAGGCCTCACGAGTCATTCCACAGAGGAAAGATGACTAAGGGCACTGTTTTATTGGTGTGTATTTAAAAGAAATAGAAACCTTCAGCGTGTAGCAGCAACCTCAGGTAGTGCACTGGACCAGGACTCAGGAGAAAGCCGTTTGTCCTCGCCTGAGAGGCCCTGAGGAAAGCCCCACACCTCTCCCTCCCGTGGGGCTGCAGTGGAAGGCAGAAAGAGGACCATCCCCTGCCGCGCTAATTAATTCTGACAAGGCTAATTAATTCTTACAGAACCCTCACTTAATTGCTGGGAGGGAGAATTTACCTCCGACTTCGTCTGGACACCCACAGCAGAGCTGCCTCCGGAGAAGGCCTCCGCAGGGTCGGGGCTGCGCTGCGGCACCCGGGTACTCCGCGGGGCCGCGACCACCGGAGCCTCGAGGCCGCGGAGGAGGGGCCCGGCAGGGGCTCCCGCCGACAGGGGAGGCGGCGGCGGCGGGGAGGAGGAGGCGCCGCGGCCGGAGATAGGCGGTGGCAGCTCAGGTAGAGGCGGCGCGGGCCGCCCGCCCTCTCCGCTGAGGCGAGGCGAGGTGAGGCGATCCCCGCCCGCCGGGCCAGTCCTGCCGCGTCAGGCAGCCGCGGCCCCGCAGGCCCCGCCCCGGCGGCGCTGCCCGGCTGGTTCCACAAGTTTTTGACAGTTTCTTAGCGGCGGAGGGACTAGTCGGGTCGGCGGCGCTGGGCTGGGGCCGAGGCGCTCTGCGGAGGAGGAAGCTCTTCCCACCGGTTGCCTCCCCGCGGCACCATGTCTCGGGACCCCGAGGAGGTGAACAAGCTGACGGAGAGCACCTACAAAGTGAGTAGGGGCCCCCAGCCCCAGGGGGCTGCCCGCCGCCGCCGCCTCGCCACCTTTGGCCCCGCTGGCCGGCACCGGAGGCGGCTGAGGCGGGGTGGGTTGGCCGCCTCTCCGCAGGCGAGGCGGGCGGGAGGGCTGAGGGCAGCCTCGCCCCCTCACGCAGAGAGGGAGAAAACTGTGGTTTGTTCGGCTGGTTTTTCTCTTTCCGTCCCTTGTGAGCGATCTCGCCCCCCCCCCCCCGTGTCTCCGAGGCTGCCCGGTGCTCGCTCGTAAACACGTCGGCAGGGCTCGGGCGGGGGCAGCGGGGAGGCCCGGCCCGGCTCGGGGCGGGGGGGAGCGGGGCTCCGCGCCGCCGTGCGGGCGGGACGCGGCGGGCTCCGGCCGCGGTGGCGGGCTGGGCTCTCCGGCCAGCCGCGATTGCCGCCGTGTGTTGTGACGATACGGTGGTTTGGAGATGTTGGGGGTTGCGGTCCTCGGCTTAAACCGTTTCTTCGTACGGGCCGGAGCCTGGAAGCGGCTTAAGGCCGGACTGCGTTGCTTGCCCGCGTCCCAGCGGCCGGTGCGGGTCGCGGTGGCGCGCCTGGCGCTGCCCGGTGAGGGTTCTCCCCTCTATTCGGTAGACTCTGCAACTTCCCAAAACGCCTCGTTATTCGTAGAATTAGAACTATTTTACATACGGGCACTAGAGCCTTGTTTTTAACTTTTTCTCCCTCTAAACTCAGCCTTTCCAAAATACACCAGTTCTAATTGGGCAAAATTCCCCTAAAAATCATACTTTCATTGAGTAGCAATGGTAGTGCTGGATCCATAATCTTCATTCTGTACAGCGTGTTGTACTGGAGAAAGCACTTAAATTTGCAAATGCATTTAATCATGCAAATGAACACAGCTGCAATACGTTTGCAGCTTTGAGCCCAAAGGAAGGCTTTCTGGGGGATCGTTCTGTTTTACTATTTACTAAATCTTACTGGTTTACTATCAAATGTTTTCATATTTCTGAAGATGCTGTTATCGTTTAAAGGTCTCTAAAAGCACTTACTGGAGTATTTTGCTGTTAGTTTTGTTGTTCTCCAACACACTTAAGTCAACTTTACTCCTTCAAGTAGTCCAGTTATATTGGTGTCATGTTGTATTTGCCGTTTGCTTTCTTTGGACTTAGATATCAAATACATGCAAAACCACTGAAAAAAAATGAGATTACCTGTCTATAAATTGTGTCCTCTAGAATCGGTGCAGGTCATCTTAAACGGTCTGGTGCTTTTTGATATCAGCTACGTTCGTGGCAAGGTCATAAGCAAACATAAATTCCTTTTTCTCAGAAGAGCAGTCTGTAAATACCGGCTCACAGAAGAGAAACCTGGGAAGTTGACTGTTCAGGGCTGTGCCAATAAAGGAATGTCCTACCCTGTCTATGGACTTCCAGAATGTAGCTAAAACAGTTTTGCAGAGGAAAGGGAAGAAAATAGCCTGTATGTTTTAATGGATATGATATAAAATAGGCTTTAAAGGAATGACAGACCTCTAAATAAACAACACCTTCCCTGTTGTTCAATACTTATTTACTGGGAAAGTTCACCCTTTTGTTTTTTAAACTAATTCAAAGGGATACTTAAGGCAAACAACCAGCAAAAGACAGTAATATGAAATTAATGTTGACAGTGTGGTGAAATGTCTTCTGTGTGGGTATTTTGGGAGGTCTGGTATGTTGCATCACATAGCTAGTACTCACAGGCCTGGAAACCCTCCTGCCCTGCCCTCATTAAAAATTGAAACTTTATCCAGATAAGGTATAAAGGCTGCTTCAGATAGAGAACGGATTCTGGATCTACTTTAAAATAGTAATTTCTACATCAAAGTTAAAACCTTGAAAATAGTTCTTTAATTCTTAAGGGCAGAGAGCACTAGCCTGTGTATTCAGCGCTTGCTGTGACACTAATCACAGCTCCCTCACCGAAAAAAAATGCACACCTCTTTGTGCTGCGCTTTGGTCTGCGTGGTGAGCATGCTCTGCTTTGTTTAATAATGCTCGTGTAACTTCCTACTCTTGCTGTGTGCCCCCCTAGCAATACAGTGCTTAAAACACCATGCTGGTGTTGGTAAAATCAGGAGCAGTGTTTGTGTTTCTCCTACCAATAAGAAGAAAGGCTTGGGCTGGGGAAATCCATCAGTGTAGTGTAGTGATGGCATCTGCGTGCTGCAGGATCAAATACAGGCTTTTGACTTCTCAAAAAAAAAAAAAATTTTTAAAAAATCAACTTTTGGGTGACCTGGAAAATAACAGAAAATTAAATTGAATGCCTTGCTAGTCTGTTTTCCCTTTTTTTTTTTTCTATTTTCTTACCATGCTAATCCAATGGATTTATTAAATACATAGTAACCTGTGTTATACAAAGCTTCAAAATATACTTACAGAAGTCATCAGGCGGCTAAGTAATGCCCTTGTATTTTTATCTTATTCATCCTTTTTGTTGGCAACAACGTCGGAAAGTGAATACCTCAACATTTTTTTTAGGTAACCTGACTAAATAAACAACATAATCCACAAATACGTGCATGTGCGCACACACAGAAATGAAGGCTGACATTTACTCTTTATGTAATACCTGAAGAATCACTTTAATGCGTGATAGGAATGGCACGTGCAAAATGAAGCCTAAGGGTGTGGGAGCCCGTGACTAAAGAGGGCCGAGGACTGCGAGAGGTTCGCTGGTATGACACCACCCTGCCCTTGTCACTCGCCGCAGTGGTGTGGCGCGCTGCGAGGGGACGTTGTACGAGCCCCCTCGCACACTGGCTGTGTCCATCGGTAATCCCCGGAAAGTTGCGATGAGCTGGTGTGTCACCACAGCTCACGCGGTTTCATTTTATCTGCTCTGTATGGGGGAAAACTGTTTGGCTCCCAGCTACAATAGACACAATGCAGGGGAAAGGGGACAAAACAGGAAAGTACCGAGTTACAGACCTGTCATCTGTCTGTGCGGTCTAAGGGCTGGGCGGGCAGCTCGCGTATTGCTCCTGGGGTTTGAGGTTTCCGGAGCTCTTAATAATAGCGTGAGAGCTGTAATTCATTGCTGTTGGTAATCTTGGATTTTAAAGAGATATTTCTCTGTATTCAAGTAAATCTTACCCTGAAATTTTGATTATCAACCAAAGTCTAATTTTAAAAAACCCCTACAACTTTGTTCAGTGGAGTGCTGTGCTCTCCCGGGGGGCATGTGTTCTATACAGGGGCATGTGGAATTACTTTGGTAGGCTATATTGTTTTGTCATGGAAATATATCTGATAAATTCAGTTTAAAGCCCTAAATTCCATGTTGCTGTATTTCATAAAGACTTGCAATGAGATTAAACTACCAGATTTATGTACCAAAATAAAAATGCACCTACGGTCCTAGCACATGCTGCAGTTAAGGCTGTTGTTTTGCATCACTGAAATCTAATTTGGTGGAAGAGAAGCCTTTGGGAGTTTGCGTGTGTATAAAGTCCAGTTCTATCTTAGTGCGAATTATCTATTTTGACCTTACTTAGAGTTATGCCTACTTAGAGTCTATCCTGGGTCATGTGTTCATAACCTGAAAAAGTTTGTATTTGAAACACACTGGTGGATGATGTATTAATGTTTCTCTTAAACAAGAAATATTCCATTAAGCTGACTAATAATTAGTCATAAGAATTAGTCTTTTTGAGTAAACACTGGCATCACGATTTATTTTTTCCCATTCTGTTAAACCTGTTGTAAAACAGTATTAAGCTAACTTACAACTGAGATGCCTTAACGTGAGATGTGTTGAGGGCTTAATCGTGCCGTTCTGAAAACTGTGTTGCTCATGCATAGTGTAGCAACACTAAAGACTTCTTACAAAAACTTGATTTTACTTTTTTCCAAATTGAGGAGTGACAATCCAAAGTAAATTATTAGTAGCTATGCAAAGGCTAGCTATGAATAGCTATAGTGATGGTAATATGAGTAAGGTTAGACATCAAGATCTACTTTTCTGTGCTAGTTTTATAATTTCAGATTTCCACCCAAATACATTGTTATCCACTCTTGCAAAAGTGCCTGCAGGATGTAAGCTTGAAACTACAGGGAGTCTGTGCATTGTTTAGTTGTATTCATACCTGCTGAGCTATTGTTCTGCAAGGTGTGTCTCTAAGTAAAAAGCAAAGCTGAGCATTTACAGGAAGGCACTTTTACAATGGCTGTCATTTGTTTTGAAGATTAACCTTGTTTATGTGACTATCGGGAACTGCGGAAGATAGAATACCTGTACACAACAAGTGGAAATACAAGGCTTGTTCCTCCTCAGTCAGCTCCTTGCTACCGGGCTGGTTAACTCACGTTGGCTTCATGGGGTAGAAGGCACATAGCAACTTTCATACTGGATTACAGGAGGATTGAATGACTGGAATAGGTTGTTCTTATGCTTTTTCTTGGAAGGTCCCTTTTGCCAACTCTAAATTTCTCTGCATAAAAAGATGTTTCCAGTTGCTTATTTTGAAAGTGTTTCCCTTTATTTCCATTCTTCCTAAATAATAGAAAGCTGTAGGATCTGATCATGTGCCTCCTCTTCTTTTCTGGTTAATTATTCTGCTCGTGAGAGGTAGTGTGTCACTAGAATATAGGACACTGGATTGACAATTAGGAGGCCTGGTTTGTGTTCCTCGCTGTACAGGCAGATGATGTGTTGTGAACTACTTTGTCTCTCAGCTTTTTTCCTGCTTCGTGATGTCTATCTGGATTAAGACAGAAGTTTTATTCCCAAGTCTTTGTACAGCATGGCAGATAAAAAGATTGTGATATTTTTCTGAGACTTTTGACACTTTTAAATTAGTGGTTCTCTTGATCAGAAATTTTTTTTTGTTCCTCTGTCTCTAGTTTTTTAGAAGTTTTGAGATCTGGCTTTAATGTATGGCTTGTGATTTTTGCACTGGTGTTCGGTTCCACTCATTTTCATGACCTTTTCCTTAGAGTGCAAGTAAGAGAAGCTATAAAACTCTAAGACATCATCTGAAAATAAATAGCTATACAAATTGATTTCTGAGTGGCTTTTTTCCCCTATAACTTCTGAAGCTAAACAAAATATTACAATCATTTTAACTGATCTGAAATGTCTTGGCAATATCAAATTTATACCTGATACTGAAGAGGGAGTTGCCAGTGACAGTTTCCCTTTTTGAAAAAGTGCACTAGATATCTCCTCCTGAACAGTACTTCAAAGACAGCACCAGTGGTTAACTGTATAAAACGAGCACTAGAAGCGTGGCCAGACTTTTGTTTGCTTTGAAAATCTAGTCTTCAGTAGAAAGAAAAGGGGAAAAAAAAAAAAAAAAAACCACCAAAAACCCCACGTATTATGCTCCTTTTTAATGTTGAAGAGAGGAAAATCATCTAAGAATCTATTTCATTGGATCATCTTGGGGGGGTGGGGGGAAAGCTAAGTCTTTCTATCAAACGCAAACCCTTAGTAGGAAAGTAGATGAGCCTTGCACAGTGCTGTGAGGATCAGCTAACCGTACCCTGTGTTACACCAAGCAAATTCCAAAGGGGAATTTCCATTGTGAAGGTTTTTGCTGCTTCTCGGGCGTTGACATCTAGAGATTGGTGCAGACACTTCTGCTAACAATCAACCACTGTGGCAGCGCAAAGACTGAAAAACTTCCAGAGGCTGCTTGATCTAACGGAGAAAAGATCCATTAGTTGTATGCCCTCCAGCTACTGAAGGCATTGAGCTATAAATTGTTTCTTCATCTTTCCCAGCAGTTTTACGTATCCGTTGAGCAGATGTGATGTACTGGAGCTCTTGGGCAGAGTTCTCTGTTTCAGTGGACCTGTTGTGTTTCCACAGCGTGGTCTATATCTGCTATACGTGAATACCCCATCTGTATCACGTCAGCTAGTGCAAAGAAAGAGCTATGGGGTCTGCCTTCAGAGAGGGGAGATGTTGAGGGCATTTTTGCTGGGTTTTGTTCACTTCCTCCTAAATGAAAACAACTAATGACACAGATGCAACCACTGTTTTCTGTTTGCAATCTGAATTAGAAGATGTCAAGAGAACTGGAATCTTAACGCCTGAATCCTTAAGAGGGTCATTCCAAAAATCAGTATTTCAAGACCAATAATTATCATGTTACCATTAGAATTTTTGACTAGGTGGCAGTAAGGGTTTTACTTTATAAGTTCTTGTTGCAAGGAGCAGGGTAAGCAGGGACAGGATCTGTCTTTTAAGAAAATTATTTTCAGTATAGGGTGGCAATTCAAGGTGACATTGGGATTCTTGCCTGCCACACATACGCACAATTTCTGTGGCAGGTACATCTTTCTTCTCCCCCATATCCTTGGAATACAGGACTCTCTATCCCAACACAACAGTCCTCCAATTCACTCTTTTTTTTTTTTTTTTTTTTTTTTTTTTTTCATATGATTCACTGACTCCTTATGTGCCAACAGACATCATCTTTAGTACACTGCTGGGAACAAATGGCAAAAAGCTGGAATAGGAAGAGACAACTTAGCACTTGGAACAGAAGCCTCACAGTCGCACTGCCTCAGCTACGGGGAGGGCAACAGAGGCACAGCAGCAACATTTAAGTAGTAAATTAAAGAGCTGGGGCAGGAGGAGGGATGTTCCCAGACACTAGAGCTTGAAAATCCATACTGTTAAGTTGTTAGAGTAGCCCTTGGCATTGTTGGCCCAACCTGAAGCACAGTTTCCCAAATGATTTCTGGATGTAGTTTGTGAGTTAACACAAATCAAGGGCCGTGGGACAGTAGGTAACTTGCTTGCAGCAATTGTGTTTGGGTGGGTAAGAGTTTAATGGTAGAGAGCAGAAAACAATCCCAGTTGCGTTTAATTTGTACAAATAAAGGCAGTGGGGCTAGGTATTGTTCTGTGTCTGCTTTTGATATAGTATATACTATACTAGTATCAGCATCTAATAGTTTTATAATTTTTTTTTAATACCTTTTACTCAATATGACTGTTAAAGTATTATTAGTGAAATGTGGAGTTAATTATTTTCTTCACTTTTTAAATTGACTGGAGTTCAGGTATAGCACTATATTTGAAAAATAATAATAAAGTTCTGTCTGAATGACCTTGCGTGAAAATAAGACAAGTGTGATAGCATTCCTGTTCTTTCTGGGTCCATGTATATACTAAATATAAATATTTTCATTCTGTTAGTAGTATAACAGACAAAAGCTTGATACTATTCCACTTGTTTTGTGTTTCTTGTAAACAGAAAGTATCTGTTTTGAATTCCTTGAACTTGAAAGTTCTGCTGTGTGAACAGTATCTAGAAAGATGTGAGTTGTGTCATAAAAATATTGTCATAAAAATAGTAAGAATAACAGAATGATGTCTTCGGGTATCTCATGATCTTCCTTTCATGACAATAAAATTTTAGAGTAAGTCACAGCTATAGTTTTGTTAGGAAGATTCTGGGAAAAGGTGGTCTAGAATATGCAAAAACTTCTAGGGTTCTCCTATATGGAAATATACAGCTTGGATTGAATTCATTTTTAAAAGAAAATACTCGTTACCAAATTGTTCCTGAGACTTAGCAGCTGGTGCTATATGAAATTGTAGTTTGTATGAAAAAGAGAAAAGAAAGGATTAGAACATTGTGGTTACTTGACTGTTAAACAACCAGGCACATATGGCAAATTCTAGAATACTTCTTCAGAGGTAGATATTTACATACAAAGGGGTTTTTGTTAAACAAACATGCTGTGTCTTTAATTCAGATAGTGATTCTACCTGAAGAAACCAAGAATAATAAGTGAAGCTCAGAGGGCTCTCTCTAAAACTTATATAGCATTGTTCAAAAGCTAATTGCAACATCCAATATTTTGGAATATGCTACTTAAACATGTGTTACCTGTCACTTAGATGAATAAAGTGCTTAGTCATCCCCTAATCAGATATCTGGTGAACTTTTTTTTTTTCCCTTTTCCCAGGATTATTTTTTTCAGCACAGGGCAGGGGGGAGGAAATCAAACCTTGAACCGCTGTCAGAAAGTTCGTGTTATTGTCTGACTTTATAAAACAATTAGTGGATAAAGGTTTTTCTCTCATTCTTATTTCACCATCACCTACCATAGAAGAAGGATCTGTGCAAACTTTGATCGCATACTTGACATCCATATTATAAATACCCAGATTCCTTTATACCCCTCTTGAAATAGTTTACCTCTTCCCTGTTTGTTGATCTTAAATGCTCGGTTTCTTCTCCCTCCATCCTTTGCTCTCTTCTTCCTCCCAAATCTTCTGTTTTCCATCCATCCACAGACTTTTCAGTTGTATGCTGTACATATGAAACATAAAACTAGACCTAAGTGACACTGAGATACATACTTCCATCCACTGTTGAATTGCCTTGGTTATAACACAAATTTTGTTTTCTGTTCACTAGAATGTTATGGAACAGTTCAATCCAGGACTGAGGAATTTAATAAATCTGGGGAAGAATTATGAAAAAGCTGTTAATGGTAAGTCTTCTAGGTGCTAACTTTAGAAAGAATGTTTAATTTTCATTTAAATATACATACTGGATATGAGGGCTGTGTACAAGCTTAACTTCCAAGTTGAACTTTGGATGTGTTTCATTGGGGGGGGGGGGAAACAACAAATAAAAAAGCGCAAACACCCAAATATGTACCTTCTCCCCTTTTGTGTGTTTTTGTGTGTTTTGGGGGTTTTATTTGTTTGGTTTTTACTGTTCTGCAGAGGTTGCATCCCAAACACTTAGGCACAGAGCTACTGCAAAATAAACTGAACATAAAGTGTAAATAACCCACATTAGAATAACAATATAAATGAAAAAAAAAAGTTATGTAAATTAGATGTTCTCTTTTTTCCCCTGGAAATATCTTCCAAAGGTAGTTCACATTCTTAGACCTGTTCCTAGCTTACCCATACACATCACTACCTAAGTAACCCTGTGAACGGAACAACTTGGATGAGTAGGAGTTGCAGGAGTGGATTAATTTCATTTTCTTATCCATACTAAACCTGATGGTATCTTTTTAATGGAGTCAAAATCCCAATGAATAAATTTGACCCTAAGGACCCGGTCTCTCAAACTTTTTACAGTGTGGTTGCTTACTTCCATTATTGAATTCGCAGAAACTATCTAAGAATGGGTTTCCAAGACTGGGCTCTAGATTCCCAAAGCGTATATTGTAGGACCTGTTAGAGCTTGCTCCATTTCACCTACGCAGACCTGTTGAGCTGCTTGATACCATATCAAAGCAATGTAAAATCTCTCTAATTTTGCCTCATTCAAGTCTGTGGCATATCTTTTCCTTACTCGTAATCTAGTACTCTGAGAAATGTGATACTGCAGAAGTAGTGCATAGCCAAATAGACATTGAAATCTCTCTTCATGCAAATTTTAGACCAGGCTTGAGAAAAAGATAAAACCAAAGCCTGCTGCAGATGAAAATAGGGAAATGTTGACTGACTTGCAGCAGTAATACCTAACCTGATGGATTAACATTGTAGCTACCCAATACCTAACCTTAGGGATATAGTACCAGAAGTAATAACAAGTGTTTTCATGTTTGGCTGAAAGATTTTTATACCAGTTTCTGAGGGTTCTGCTTTTCACATACTTTACTGTTGATACGTTACATTGTGCGTCTTCTCTTTTCATTCAATTTGTCATCGGTAATTCGCAATATAACTGTGCACAGCAACACTGGAGAGGCTGAGAGGTATTGTGTTCTAGCAAGTTTGCCTTTTAAGACTGGCTGATAGAGCATATCTAGCACGTATGCTTAATTCCAAATGAATAAATGTTTACAGTGTTGCAACAACTGTTGAGAAACTACATTAAAGTCATCTTTGGGCTCTGATAAATGGTTAATCTTTTCTCCATAAGTTCTGAGTGGTATAAATAGATCTGTAACAAGGCGTAAATACTCTGTCACTAAACAAATCCTTTGCAGCTTTCTAAACAAGTCAGAGTAGGCTGAGAAAGAACGCAAAACTCACAAGAACTTCTGATAGGTTTATAATGTATTTTTATACATTTTGAGGATAAAAGGTCTAAACTCCTTTTCTAAAGAAGTAGTTGACTAGCCATAGTACTGGTGAAGAGACTATACAAGTGGAGATCTTGATTCAGCTTGATTAGCTCAGGAGAAATTATATTCTTCCTTTTTTAGCGCCTGTATTAGGATAAAAGATTGACTTTGGGCTATCTTGAGAAAACATTAAGAGTTGGAATGGCATAAAATCTTTGCGTACGGGTGGCATACCGCTCCATCAGTAGCACCAGTAGAATTCTGTTCAGAAGGTCTGAGTATAGAGCACCTATGAGACACAGCTTAGGCAGAAATTACTCTTGCCTAATGCAACAGAGCCTCAAAAAGAATCTTTCTTCGTTTGGAAGAGTTTCAGGCTTCTCAGTGAACATACTGTTAGGTAACCAAAGATGTCACCTTTGCTAGTAAAAACTGTAGAATACAGACCTAAAGTATGATAATTGGCAATTGCCAATTATATTCCTCTCAGAAAAAAAGTATTCTGAAGTCAACAGTGAGAGTCTGCTTGGCTTTTGTTTTAGGTTAAAAATGTACTGCTACAAAAAGCTATGAAGACTTGCTTCAATAAGTATTTTCACTGCCTTTTACAATAAAAACTTGCCAGTTTGTCCCTGTTGTTTCTTTGTAGGGTGCAGATCAGTTCTAGACACTGTGAAGATGCAAGGCAACCATTGCGTGGTGTAGGTCTACTACATACGTAATCTGTCTCTCACTGCTGGCCTCCCTGCAGCTTGAATCTTGATGTTTCCGTGTTCATTCCAGCAAAGCTGGCTTTGCTGTTTAAATCAGCTATAACCAGGAAATGATTAACTGAGAATAACTGAAACCTCAGTGATGTGTATTAAGATTTTATTGGTTCCTGTAAAACTGGAATTGAGCTATAAATAATAAAAGGGGGGGGGGAACTGTCCTGAGGGGGGAAGAAAAAGATGAGCATCAAAGTATTAAGTAGGGTCTGACTTTTTGGTCAGGAATGTTAAACCTTCAGGTTTCTTCTTAGACTGTATAGGCACCTGTTGTCTGAGGTTTTTATTGCTTAAAGTACTTGGCATACAGATTTCTCTGCCATCCTGAGTTCAGTGACAAAGATAAAGTAGGCACTTCCCTGGAGTGTCAAAATAACTCTGTGCAGAACTTGTACATATCCATGCTGATTTTCCATGTCTGTCCAAGAAACCAGAGATCTTCCAACATTTAAGCTCACTAAGTTGCTGAACAATGTAACTTACAATAATCTCAGGAACATTGATGGTATGTTGAAAATTGAGAAAAGAATGCCAAATGGGTTATCTCCATAATCTGAATATCGCCTGTCAGAGACTTAATTTTTGAAGTTTTAGCATTTAAGGCCTAAAATTTCCTTAAAGTGGAGAAGTTGGTGTTTATACATAGGATCCTCAGATTTCAATGTATTGTTTTGACAAGAAATTGCATTTGTCGTTGAAGTATATGATGACGGTACAGTGTTATCCATAATGATAATCTTTAGGAGTGGCTGTATTGGATGTATTAAACCTTTCATATTTCAGTTTTCTTTTAAATATATCACACCTGGCAAACTGTATTTCATCACAGCTATTTTGAAGCTAACTTAAGCAGCAAATGATGATTTGCTTTTGAAGGGTTCCATGTCTCCTTGTTGCAACTGTAGGTCCATTGTCTCATGGCCAGTAGCCATTTCTCAGATCGGTGGTCTGGCTGGCCAATACAGGGCAGGGATCTTGGCATTTCTACTAAGTTTGGGATTGCAATTTGCATTTTTCCAACAGTTTTGTCTACACCAAAGAATTTTGTTATGTCCTGACCAATGGCTTACAGCTAAACCTACCCACTGGATGCTGATTGTTCCTGGATATGCATGAAAGTTGGAACTAAATGACAGGCTGAAACTTCATTAATATATTCTGGTGTTCTGTCTTTGTCACCTGGTTTCACAAATCAGCAGGTAGCACAGGGACTTGTGTAACTTTCTCTGATAGCAGGAGTTTCCTTATTGCCATATACACCTCTCTTACTATGTGCCCTTGATTACAAAATTTCATAGGATCATAGATTAATGAAAATGGAAAATACTTTGGGGGTTTTTAACACTTTTTTTTTTTCTTCTTTTTCCTCCTTCTCCTTCCCCCCCCAAGCTATGGTAGTGGCTGGAAGAGCATATTATGATAGCCTTGCAAAGATTGGGGATATATCAGCTGATTCTCCAGTTTCTAAAGAATTAGGTAAGTGAAATCTCATTTTTTTTAAAGTTACTTCAAAATATAAACTTTAGTTTTGTTTTCCTGCTGGCAGTTCACAGAACTAATGTGAAGTAGAGAAGGATCGGAAGTGTGTTTTACTCTTAAGTAACGCATAGATGGAAAGGATTGGATTCCTTTAAGGTTAATTATTTCTTAAGACACTTATAATGTCTTGACAAAATCACCTTTTTTTTTTTTAAATTTTGTGAATATATTTCTGCCTGTGCATTCAAAAGCATGTATTTTTCTAAGTTCACATAATTCTATAATAAATAAATATGAAAAAATGTGTAGCTTGAATTTTAGTGCAGAGATAAATGTTGAAGTACTTCTGCAACAGAATATTGGTATGAGGAATCCTAGTCTACAACAGCAATTCTAAACTAAAACAATTTTCTGGATGAGTTCCATTGTGAAGAGTTTAGTTCTACTTCATGATTTTTGATCAAGTATATAACTAAAAGTTCTCAGATGCATTATATGTATTTTCTAGTTGAGCTTTTGAAAGAGAAACTGTGGAGTCAAAGATGTAGACTTACATTAATGTAAAATTAATCCAAGTTCTGTACTTTCCTGAAAATAACTTCTGAATTTTTGAAAGATCATCACCAGCACTTAGTTTTGTACTCCTTTGGCTAGCATTGCTACATGATACTGCTCAATCTACAGAAGTGAAGTTGTCATCAAAGGTTTTGTAATATTTTTGACAAAAGATTCTAACATCACTACAAAACAAAGAAGCGGGAACTATACTGTAAAGAGGAAACACTTGTTTAGAGGCTTAATTTGCTTTTTTGACAAAAATAACTTGATGAAGTGTCTTGTCTCTGAACTTTTGATTATGGGCAATGCAGGACTCTTTCAATGATGTAAGATGCATTTGCTGTTGTAACTCACAATAGTATGTTAATTCAGCTGATTAAAAAGGATGGTTTTAGTAAATGTTTTTTTAATGGTTCTGCTGAAGCAGAATTGAGGAGAAGGACCCTCTTGAATGGTGGCCTTGGGTTTCTATGTGTCTGCATACATTTTTATGATTTGTTCTGAAACCACTTTTGTGTGAGTGTTAACGTTCTGTGTTGAAAGTTGGGAGCGGCAGAACAGCAAACAGTACAAAGCAAACAGTCCCAATGTAGTCGCTTTCTGTGTTTGCTTTGCAAGTTGTTTACAGGAAGCAGAGTTGCTAGTTTCAAACTATAGAACAGAAGTATGAAAAAGGTAAAAGTAATAACCATGCAGAGTCTTATAAAAATATCTACAAATGCATAATTAAAACTTTTGCAATCGAACAGTTGGTCAAATGCATGGAAGTAATCTATTTATGACTTCGTATGACTGTGGGGATATTGTCTGCTTGCTTGAAAATAGTATCCTTGGGTAGTCTCGAGCTGAATTCCGAGACTGACTGTTTTTCCCTATTATTGGGGACAATACAGAATTGTGATTGAAAATATATTTTTTGTTTAACCATGAATTCTTCCCTGCAATTTTAAACCTTTTCCTAGATATACTGTATTGAGAAAACATGGCCTTCAGGGTCAGGCCTCTAACACTGCTTATGTTCATCTTCTACTTAAGCTGTTACTGCAGAAAAATCTTTTCTTAAGGAAAACAGCAACTCTGGATTTCTTCTAGCACACTCGCTGATAGAATACTTAATTTAGAGGTAAGGAAAGTCAGGGAACATTGAAAAGGCAGGATAATGTGGTTAGGAGTCTGAGAGAGATCATTTGCATTTTCTTGAGAAAGTCTTAATAGTTCTGAAGCTGGGCTACAATACTGAACTATTTAGCAAGGAAATATGATACACCCAGATGTCTCTAAAAGTATCTTTGCTTAAAAAGCAAATAAAGAATGTACTGTACCTTTTAGTATTTTTAAAATACTAAGATGCATGCTGAGCAGTATCAGATGTGTAAAGAATAGATCAAACTTTGCTGTGATTTGCTCATTTGTGGATCCTGTTAACCCCAGTGGAGTTACCGTAGGCTCAGCCCAGTGTGGAACGTTCTTCTGTGAGTTCTTTTAGACTTGCCAAAAAATATGCTGTTGGCCACTAACAGCTCTATCATGCATAACACTTCTGTTATCTTTGCCAAAAAAGAGGTCAGTAGTCATCAGTTAAGTTTTGTGATGTGCCTGTGAACTGCTTTTTCTGGAATGTATTCTCTTGAGCGTCAAGTGAGCTGACACACTGGCTTGTTCCGTAAGACCAACAGTCTAAAGGTGACTGGCAAAGGAGCAGAGAGGAGCAGTTTCCATAATTGTGCGTGTTATCCATATCCAAATCTGATGTTTGGAATATTTCTGTTGTTTAAAATTGTATTATAGGGCCTCTTCCTGTATTAACTGAAATCAATAGCAACATTCCCACAGATGTCGGTAGGAGATCATTATATTTTTAATACTTAAGACATTATCCTGACTCTTCACAATTAATTAGATAAACCAACAATGACCAAGTTCTAAAGTGTTTTGGAATGCTTAATATTTGAGCACAAATTGAAGTACTGTGGTCTGGATTTTCAGTGTTTTAGGTCTTTGGACAACCAGAAAATGTAAAGGTTTTCATTTGAGTGATAAAAAATTGAAACATACAAAGTCAATATTTAAACTAATGCTTGAAACTAATCTGTTTAAAAACAAACAAGTCCCTGTCCCATCCGTTGTCTGTGTCCGCCCCTCCCCATGGCTTACCAATTTAACCACAATCAGGACAATTGACTTACAGACAGCAAGATTTCATAGAAGTCAGAAATCCACGGTGCTGGTTCTTTTACCTCATTGTGTCCTCTACAGCAGAAATGAAGGGAAAGTCTATCTGCCAATTAATTATCTTTTGACTCATCTTAAGCGTACACGCCTCTTCCATTAGCTTTGTTTCACCCATCAGCCACCAAGTGGTTTTTGGCTATAAAAGAAGGTGTTAGAACAAGATTCCACCCCTTTTCCCCTTTCTCCGATAGTTAGCGTATTAAGCTCTACCTTTTGCAGATATAGTTCATATTAAAATCAATTTTCTGACTAATGAACATGGGAATGAGGCAGGAACCAAGGTTTCTGGACTTTCCTGTAGCAACTTCACCTTTAGTAGTGGCAGATGAAAAATAATATATTATTCTAAATTCAGTTATGTTGCATTAAACTTCTTACACTTAATTACAAAAGGACTACAAGGCTTAGATGGCTAAAACACAATATATTTTAGAATTTATGGAGAGTCTTTACTGGAATAATGCACTGAGACACTTCACAGTTCAAACCCAAACCTGCTGGGTGACCTAGAGCATATTTACTGCCAAGTGTGATGTAAAGATTTCTATCAAAAACACAGTCAATCTTTCTTCCTCATAAGGAAATGCAGGACATGGTCTTCCTGTAATTAGACAGTTAAAATGGATACCAACCCCATGGCAGGGTAGAAATAGAAATGGAAAAGAAATAGGGAAGAAAATTTTTGAAGTAGAGGGTAAAATGCCTAGAGGGCAGAGAAGAAGTGGGGCAAAAAATCAAGGAAAAAAAATGCCAGAACGTGCTCTCTTCTGTCGAATGAGATTGGAGCAGAAAAGGGAAACAAGAGAATGAAATTGAAATCTGGATATTCTAGCCGATTCAGGACTTTTGTACTAAGTATCTGTATCTTTCAAGTCTAGTTGCAGCTCTCTGAATTATTTTAGTACGCAATAACTTAATATGAGTAAGTTGAGGAAGTAGAATAATATACTACGTTCATAGTACAATCCTTATGAATAAGGGATACATTGATTTAGGTCAACATTCTTTCTGATTTTTTTCTTTCCCTAAATTTCTAAGCTGGTAGTCCCTCAGACTTGCTATAAGCATTTAGGAACATAACGTAAATTTATGTAGTTCAGGTTATTCTACAATATGGAATTTGCATATCTTTCTTTCCTAGGCACCTTTTGGAAATTCCACTAGGAAGAAAAGATAGGAAACAAGATACTGCATGTTTAAAAATGTTAACATTTCATACTATTCAAATTTCAGCATACCACATCAGTACAATAAAATTTTGTGTTTCAGTAATGCACTAAAAATAATTTCATGTAGATACTATACCGTTGATAGAGTGTTGAAATAGTAACTTTCATGATGTGTTGCTAATCTCTTTTTGTATTGCCCAAAATACAAATTTATGAGGCTTTGTCTTACTCATTTTTAGTGCTTATGATTTTAATAAACCCTCTCTTCTAGTAACATAGAGTGTCTTTGTAGCCTTCACTTGCTCAAGGAATCGGGAAGTTACTTCCTGCTCACTCACTGAATCTGACTTTTCATATCTTCCCAACTATCCTCTTTAGCACCTGCCGGTTATTGTAGCTACAACTCATTTATTATCTTGTGGGTGTAAAGTCCCAATTTGTCCGTTGTGTGGCAACAGTATCTATAGCAGTCACCCACAATTAAATTATGGGTCTGTACCTAGAGCTTATTGCTCAAGAACTTGTACATGTAAACTATTCCTTGCTTGTCCAACTACAAAAAGTCAAATTGTAAGAAAAATACTACATTGCACGGTCTTGACCAGTGGAACTAAACTGCAGAAGTTCAGCATGTTAAAAGGAAAATCAGAGACAAAATCTCTTCCCTAATCTAACCAATACTGATAATTTATTTATAGATTACTCTGTGTTATAGGCTTTTTTTTTCAGTCTCATTCTGTTAAAACTTATCTGGAAACAGGTGTGCAAAAGCTTATGCTCATCTACAGTCTGAAATGTAAGAATTTCAAACAACTTGGCTTCATTTTGGGAGAAATTTTCTGGTTAAAAACCACTACAGATAATCTAGAGAAACAAGTATTGGACTAAGATTGCTCTGTGTTATGTAGTCATAAGATAAGGAGAGGTGGGGAGAAAAAACCCAAAAACTTCTAATTGTGTGCACAGTAAGTGGAATACTTCCCTGACAGAGGGTGAGCCCTGACCTTCATATTCCTCTCATGCACAAAAAAGGATGTTCTTAGGGTCTAAAAGACAGTATTTGAACATATTCATGAAATGCAGGTTTGCTCATAAAGTGGTGTAATTTTAAAGGTCTCCACAACTTTTTCATGCTTTGTCAAATATAAAATCTCAATTGTGAAGTGACACGGTAATACAGTATTACAGTAATCCTATGGTACGGATAACTGGGAGCAGGGTTCTCTATATACACATTTCCTTTCTTTGACAGCTCTTATACTTCTCTGCAGTTAGCCAAATGTCTATAGTTATTGGGGTAACTGCATATTAGTTTGAGAGTCCAGGTTGATAAACCATCAGTCAGTTAAGAGAATAAGCTAATGATTAGGGACTAGGCCTACAATTTATCCAATAGTTAGCATTTCTTATGAATCTGTATGAGCAAGTTTGTAGGTTAGAGCTCGAGTAACATCTAACAGGATCATAGAGATACTTTGGTAACTGGTAGGGGTTTTTTAAAGCAAACTAATGATTAAGAATTTGATAATGATGTGAATTTAATATGGGTGTAATTAGTAGTGTGAAGCTCAATCTATAGAGAGTCCTATCTGATTCCCGCCCCCCCATGATAATTACTTCATTTTACATCTGCAACAAAGAAAACTCTGTGGACCCCTCTCTCTCCTGTCATTTCTGTTTGCAGAAATGAGAGACTTTCTGTACCAGAAACTGAGCTTTAAGTGGCCAAGTCATATAGAACAATTTTTGGAACCGGATTGGAAAATTCTTATTTATTCTTATATCTCCTTGATGAAAAATTTCTACTCAGACTGTAATTTAAGGCAGTAACATCTTTTTAAAACACAATCTTGCAAGTATTTGTCATTCAAAACTGTCTAATTCCTTCCTGATTAATAAGCAAGATAGCCACTGGAGTGGGTGAATTTCAAAGCGATAGCTTTCTTGCTGCCTCTGTGGTACAGCACTTAAGTGTAACTCTCGTAACTGAGAACCCCAAGCAGAAAAAAAGAGAAAATGCCATTGTTTGGGCTGAATGCAGCTAGTTGCACTTCAGCTGAAAAAAAAAAAAGTGAGGAAGGGAGGCAGAGCTGTTGGCTTACTTTAGCATATAAATTGACCCTTCCAGCTGGAATCCTATTTCACTTGTCTTAGAAAGATGACACCTAGCACCCTTCCCTTCACCGGTTCATTTAAACTAAAGAAAAGAGATCTGTCATCTTGTCCCATCTTACTTACTGCATCAGTGTCATCTCTTCTACAGTATAAATGTTCTGCTTTTGGAATAAATTATGTTGGAGAGAAAGGCAAGTGAAGCGTGCCAGCAACTACAGAACCCCTTTAGCACCTCATCTGGTGGAAACTTCTGGGAAACCAGCTTAGAGGCTGCAGGCTAAGTAGTAGATCAGGCCAGCTTTTCCTACGAGGCATTAATAAAACGCTCTTCTGCTATATTTATAATGAAATTCCATTGGAAGAAGTCACTCCAGTCTTTTCTTATAAAAGGAAAGTACACAGAGAGCTATCTCGAAAAGGAAATACAATGTAATTGTGTGGTTTTTTTCAGGAGTGAGGTTTTTGTATCTTCTAATTCTACAGGAACATTCTGGGTTTGTGCTATATAGACCTCTAGTCTGCTGTAAGAAAGATGGAAAGCTGGCCTTTTAGATTCATTTCTACTGATGAAAACAGTAACTGGCTATCAATTCCTGCTATTCATAGTTCTACTTTTCAAGGTCACCTATAATGTTAAAGCAAGACAAATAATCATATTGACAATTTTTTTTCTCTAGAAGCAGTACTGTGGTTTTTGATGTTCAGTATTCTGCACGTAAACTTTTGCTAGAAGTCTGCTGGAAGAAAGAAAAACTTCAGCCTTAAATTCCTAAATATGAACAGCTTCACTCCACATCTAATAATTTGCCTGACCATCTGTTGCAGAGCTATTGGAAGCTGTATATGTTCACTTATTTATAAAGCAATATAACTATTCAGATATTCATAAGTATGTGCCCTGCCAATGGCCTGGCAAAAGATCCTGCACGTCAGTGCTCGTGAACGGTGGAGAATACTTGGCACTGTGCTATTAATAAACCAAAAAGAAAGGCAAGAGAAACCTGTTACGTGTTGATATCCAGAACCATAATTAACAAACCAACAAATATCACAAAGCAATAAATAATCAGTGAAGAAGGTTGCTGCAAAACATGTCCTGGACAGTGAGTGACCAGGTGGCACCATACAATGAAACTGAACAAACAGTTGTTAGCTTAAGATCTCTTGGTTGTTGTTTTTAAGTTCTATAATCTTTCTCTGCTGAAATATAAAACAGAAATGATCCTACTAAGAACCAGTGAACAAGAGGTGGGTTTGTTATTAACCATAAAGAATGTAAATGCTTAAAAATGGATATTGCAGGTTTTTCTTATAGAGACCAACTTGTGTTATGAAGACTTCCAGATAAGGTGCTAATTTTCCAATTGTAGAAATGGCTGAACGGAGGAATAGACTATGAAAATACACAAGGCTCTTTGGGAACAGTGGCAGGGCACTGATGTTGCAGAATACTAGCAACAGGGAAGAAAAGAAGACAAATATGCATAGGACTTTAGTGGTATTTTTCCAGTTATTTTTTTCAGATTAAATTCTAGATAATTGGTCTTATTTTTCAGTCAATTTCAGTATTTTGTCCCGTCGTCCCCCCCAGCAACCTGTAAACTGAAGCTGATTCTCCTGATTCTAGTCAGTGATAAGATATGGGTGGAACACACTTAGCGTATATAGCCCTGAATTTCTCAGGGTGGTTAACTTAACGGTTCATAGGAAGCATTGGCAGTGCTGTTCCTTGTGATGGATCGTTCTAGTGTCACAGTTATAGCGTTAATGACACCAGTGCATGTGTCTTTGCACCTGCCTCTGTAAGCACACCTACTCGTGTACGATGACTCTGGAGTTTAGCATAGAACATCCATAATGATAGATGTGACCACACATTTTCCCTTGAGGAAAAAATGAGACGTTCAAAACACAGTGAGTATGTACTTAATTGATATCTTCACGTTATGCCTCAAAGGCCTGAGAAAATAGCAAAAATACCATGGAGGGCATACTTAAAGATTTTCTGACTATATTGGAACAGTTACATTTCACGTGAGTCTCGTAGGTAGTGAGGACATCTTTCATCTTGCAGTGGAAACCCTGGAAAGGATGCCCTGAACTTCACCTGTGTGTGCATGCAGTGTTGTCTAGATTGTGGCTAGTGTCTGTCTAGAAAAGAGTAATTCCCAAGTGGCATTCTGGGTGCACAGAGGGTGTGTGTTCCCCAGCAGCTCTCTGAGCTTACCCAAACCTAGTCCGATCCCGAGGTGCTGGGGCTAGGACGGCAGGCAGGAGGCCCGTCTCTCTCAGCTGGTGCTTAGTGATCATCGTCTGTCTTCACTGCTACCCCTGCTATGTCGCTGGCAAGGAAATGAGCCTGAGTAGAGAAAATATACTTAGTTGCCTTCTCAGTGAGAGGAATAGATGGAAAATGGAAAATAAATGACAACATTCTGAAGAAAATAACATCATATATGTAATAAGCTTGTAAGTCCTTTAACTGAAGCTGTAGCTACATTCTGTATGTACAGTCAGCTCTTAACGGATGAATTATTTCTGAATAAAAAAAATCCACTATCAGTTGTAGATGTCCTTAACATTCCTGAGGGGAGTGGAGGGGAACCAGTTGTCTTGGATTTCTGAGAAAAAAGACTTTTATGAAAACTTGCGGCTTGCTTTGGGTATGGAGATTTTTTTTTTTTTTTTTGGACACTGCTAAGACTGGGAAACTTGATGGCAGTTCCAAAGCGCTGTAATAAAAATTGCAGTGATTCCTTGCATTTTATTGAATATCATGTAACATTTATTACAATAGCTTAAATATTTATCCTCTCTAGTATTGGAAACCCATAGAGAACTTCAGCTTTTGCTGTTTAGCATGATTTGTTTGTTCCAGTCCTGCTGAAAAACAGGGATTAGCTCTGTTGCGTGATCTTCCCTAACTAATCTGCCTAAAACCAGCAGGACTTCAAACAGGCGAGTTCAGGCTTGTGGTTGTATTGTAACTCATTTTCTTTGCACCTGACTTGTGCAAGGATTACAAGTCACTTGGGTAACACCACTGCAGCTCAAGTATGAAAAGCTATTGTATAGAAGGCTTTCAAGGCCCTATGAAAGATCAGTCTCTGACAGATAGACCTTAATGTGTTGTGGGTTCCTATGTTTGGGTAAAAAAAATAAATGCCTGCAGCAGCCTTTACGTATGTTAGTAATGGAGTAACAGGTGGAATCACAAGCTTGCCATTTTTCATGCACTATTTATGTGGCATATGTTTTTCCTTTTCTTTTTTTAGCATTGAAATTTTAGTTACTATGCCTTCCAATCACCTGAAACAAGATGAATATTCCATGTTAATTAACATCTGTTCAATTATATAGTAGGTTAACAAAAATTCTAATATCTGAAATTTTTTTGACTAAGATCAAAACAGCTTGGGAGAGAAAGGGGAATTAGACTAGCAGACTGAACTTTGCTAAAACTGTAATAAAATCACATTCCTCTTTAAAATATAATGTAAGCTAATATTTTTGTTCTGTTTAAAATTGTAAAATAGGAGCATCACACCAAGTACAAACTCAGAGAGACTGGAAATTGTAATGGCCTTGATAATCTCTTAAGTATTCACTCTTATAAAGTCTTATGTAGGAACAGGTAATTTATGAACAGTTCATTGCCTACCTTGTAGCATGTAGTACGTGGTATGAATTTTGTAGTACTTTAAAAATCACTTGTGTCAAGCTGAAAGAATTTGGCATTAATTTTAGTCTAAGTAAAAAGTATATTTAAAAAGCAAGTTGATCCTTTGTTTTAACTGACTATGGCTTTTTTTTATAAACAGTCATAGATTTTCTGCAGTATAAAGAGCTGAGGAGTTCTTTGTATCTTTTCATACTTAAATATTCCAAAGTTTTAAATAAAAATCATTATTTTTAATTCAAGTAATTTTAATTCTGTCTTATGTATTGGGAAAGTACCATCAACAAAGTTTTAGGTCAAGGAAGAGATTACTACATAATTTTGATCCTGAACTACAAAATAAAATGGTACCATAAATAAGAGGTGCTAGAGCACATGCGAACTGTGCTCTATCCCTTCACTGTTTCTGTAAGTATGAAATGGGAGAAAGATTCTTGAATAGCAGGATTCTCTGATTATATTTCTCAGTCTGCGAGCAATGTGTAATCTAAAGACAGCAGAAGTGTTAAAGAGAGTATTGCCAAGTATGTGTTCTAGCAAACTTTATTCCAAATAACATGCAGCCGTGCTGCTAAGAATTGGTGGTTAAGCTCTTGTTTTTCCTTTAGAGATATAAATTCATTCTGGGTAAAATCCCAGCCATCATCTTATAACTGGTCCTGACTGCATTTTTCCAGCCAGTTCTGCAACTTAAGCCTGTGACTAGAAGATGGAGGTCCTTGAGAAGACGGTGGCCACGGTTCAGCTGTCGCCACCAGTGCAATTTATCCAGTGGGTTGTATGCTCCTGGCTGGGTCCAAGAAGCTTGCTAGGAGAGAGGATGGCCAAGAGAAAATAGCCGTGGCAGCCTGCTGCTAGCCAACTTCATTTGCTGTTTTCTCCCCTGATGCTATTTGGCTTTGGTGCAGAGGGAACAGGCTGTTAGTGAGAGATAGATGGGTATTTGTATGTATATCCTATACAAATATGCACATACAAATGTATGTATAACCTGTACATACAAATATGTACATATCAAAATAAAGCAAGTATTTTGGGAAGCATAGAACTTAGTGTACAGCATTTGCTGCAAACGTAAAAGGGTAAAAACTCCTTTTCTTCCAATCGAAGAAAGTATGTTGTACCTGGAACACAGTCTCTGCTGATTAGAACAGCTGTGGACTCCTGTTAAAGTACATTGGCTATGATGTAGCTGGAAAGAAATTATTTGACTTGATGAAAACAGGGTATAGTACTTTTTTTACTTGATGAAGTTTTGGCCAAACATACTGAAAACTCTGGGCATGGGCTAGCGTGTATTTTTTCACTAGGGAGCCATATGAGGAACGCGGGCAGTGAAGCCCTATGAGAAGGAGAAAGTAGAGCGCTAGGAGTTCTTCACCACCTAACACCCCAGGTGCCCAGCTCACAAAATTAGCAACAGCGTGTTGTACGATCCTGTTTATTGCTTACTGGTTTTGTAGGGACATGGAGGCAAGATACTTAGCCTTGGGCATCTTCCAGGGTCTTATGAACTTTGGAAGCCTGTTTATCTTTTCTGCATCAATAAGACTGTAAAATATCTAAAAATATTTTAAATATTAAGAAGTAATGGAACTTGTGAAAAAATAGTGATAAAACTGAGCTGTGGAGAAACTGAAACTTTTTAACTTTAAGCATTAAATCAGTTTCAGGTAATTACTTGAAATATTGTGAGCTAACTTTAGATGAGAAATTATGCTTTGAAAGCAACTTCATAAAATGCTTACTTAGTTAAAGGGGAGCTGAAAGCATGAGATATTTGTATGTTAAACCAATAATTGCTGCTAGTTTATTTTGTGTCAGAGCCTAATGTAAACGACTCTGACAACACATGCTGTTATCAGGACTACATTTTTATATCTTTAACTCTATACTACTTAAATTTTATTTTTACCTGTCCTATAATATCATAATGTTCAGTTTCATTCTTTGTGGTTCATAATCAATATCGCTTTTGGATTTTATTTTACTGGAGCAGTACATGAATACACAGACTTCAGCCATTGTATCGTGGAGGTTTTTTCACTTTCTTTAACCTGTGTTAATCTGTTTTAAATTAATTAACTTATTTGCATGTTATATTGCAGAAACGTATCTGTCGTTCACAGCCTTTGTGAGAACTCTGCATATATTAAAATAAAAATTGATCTGAGTGCTATTTAGAATGTGAATTTCTCTTTGCTTCTATTTTTGGTTTATTCACAGATTTTATTTATTTATTTGCTGGTTTAGCAAAACGTAACTATTTGGAGGTGCTGCTGCAGGGCACTACATGCAGCATGTATAGTGGACTAAATACTTTATTGTACTCTGAAATCTCTTCCCCTTTTCTCTGGTGTAGGTTTTATTCTTTTTTTTATTCTTCCACTTCACCTTCTGCAGTCACCTTCAAAAAATGGCACTGAATGGTCATGTGTCAATGCCATTTTATAAAATGAACTACAGAGATTTACTTCTTGCTTCCTATTTCATGTTCGTTCATGCAGTAAGGAAGGGCAGACTTGACCTAATCCTACTGATTTATGTGCATATTAGTATTAATTTTACAGATTGTGGGGGTTTTTTAAAGCATTCTGGACAAATTGTATTAGAACTAAAGTACAGTTAGATCTTGGGAAGTTTTACATTACTCTGTCCTTTTTTTATTATTTTATTCTTTAACATTAAATTCCATTACGGCTTTTTGCCTTCTTTAAAGCATCTGTTGCACAATTAAATCCTTCTGCAATAAATCCTTCCTATGAAAGAATGATAAATTTAACGCATTTGAGGCTTAACGGATGTTTTGTTCAGTCATATTTGTTGTACTGTATTCCTTTGCAACTTTCTATTTCACTACCTTTCAGGGGCTACTGGCTTCAAAGGACTTTGTTTCTAACTTTCCCTTGTCATAAATGCTTTCTTCTGGGCAAAGGGTAACTTAGAAGAAAGAGAGCATCTTGACAGAAATGGCATCTAATAATACACTTGAACTGTTCTGTCTCCATGTGTAGCTTTGACTCAGCCTTTCATTTTCTTGTTTAATGTAAATAATTCTGTGGTTTCATCTTTAAGACATGGAGTTACTAGACCTGCCCTGAATGCAAAATAGGACAACAGGCGATAAATGAGTGATATAGTTAAGGCTTTGTCTGGTCCCAGTCACCTGAGTTAAGAGACTTGAAATTTTTCAGGAGTGACCTGCTCTAAATAAAACAATATTTAAGTACATTTCAAGTAAGGTGATGGAATTAATACTTTTATTGATTCTAATACAGCTATTTATTCTTTTAAAAGTTTAAGTGATTTTGTTGGTAGCTGTTAATATTTGCTTGACTTCCATTTTTGTTTCTAACTTGAACTAAGTCTTCTATTCATAAGAACGGTCAACATACACTGAAAAGATAAATAACCAGTACAATCACCCAGTGCGAACAGTGAGGTTGGAGTGTAACTGCTGCAGAAGTTCTGTATTCTGCCTTACAATGAGTATTTCTGTTAGAAATTGCTTTCCATCTACTGTGAAGACAGTCTTTTAAGGAGGTGGTCTTTCTCATGGGATACTGTGTGTGGAGAGTAACTGTTGCACATTTCGGGTTAGTGATTATTTTCTTCCTCTTTTTTGGTAATAAAACCAACAGCATTAATGGCATTCTAGTCTGTCTTATTTTCTCATTAGAAAATATAGATACAACCAACAACCTTGGTTAAGCATAAAAATAATCCTCAAATTCCTGAAGTTTCAGCTTAAAAGATCTTTCTACCTGTGCACTGAACCCATTTGAAACAAAAATAAATTTACCATGGAGCCTGGCGTTACTGTTCGTGGTCGTATTTCAGGTTATAGCTGTATTACGCAGCATGGTTTCAAGAACCATACAAAAAAAATGTTCTATTTTTAAGTTATTTAATGCATTTGAGACGTTCCCCCAAAATCCCTATCTGAAAGAGACTGTTTGTTGTCTTCCCTGTAGTGCACTTATAAGGTAATAGCAAGATAACAGAAGTATCTATAAACATTTACAGCTGTTTTTATTTTCTAAAACAAATGTGTGAATATTTAATGTACCTCTGTTATTTTGGTCACAAAGATTTCAGGGTGCGGGGAAATGGAAAGCAGAAAAAAGTATCTTTGAAAAGCAAGTATCTTAATAGTTAGGTTTATCATCAAGACCAGTGGTTTTGGTTTATTAATTCATTGCATAATATGATGCCTAAAACTGCTTCAAGTTTACAGTATGTTTGCCACAAATTGGACTGAAGTGGTGTGTTATCATGCACTCTGGTCATGTCATCATGTTTGATAGGTTTGGGGTTTGCCAATAAATGATGACAAGGTTAATGTTTGGTTATTGTGTATTATGAGCTCTCATATATAAAACCTGATAATGAGCAGCTTTAATACATAGCAAAATATTTTTAGTTGATTTGAGAAATACATGTTTGTCTTCACCTTAAGTAGTTTTCTCTACCTTTTTACAAGATGAGTAATTACTGAACATTAGAGCCTGGCCTTAGGTTTTGCTGTTATTAATCCAGAGTAACCCATTGTGCTTTATTAGAGCTATTCTACAATTCACCATTGTAATTAAAATCAAAATATTACATTGAAGTTGTTCGATTTCCATTCCACTTGGACACTAGGCTAGGGGTTGTTTTGCCTTTCCTGAAACAGTCTTCTACAAAAACTTGCCTCCTTGTGTGAATCTGATTTGGGACAGCCATCAAAATGTGGCTGACCCAATATCTTAAACTGGCAATAAAAAAACACGGTATACGTTCACTATAAAAATGTTCTGTATTTATTTGAAGTGAAGAATCTGACCTATAATTTAAATGATAATTTAAATCTTAATAGGTCAGAGTGCGCTTACTATGGGTTCTTTTCAAAATGTTGATTCAAAACATGAAAGAGGAAATTAAATGGGTGAGCCAGTACATACAGTGCCTGTGGATTACTGGTGGCAGTAAGGAGATTCCAGCATAAAATGGCTTTTGCCTGATGCACAGCATACAGGGAGTCTTTGGTTGAGAGAAAAAGAAAATGCAATTAGAGATACAGTCACTGGTATCTAAAAATACTATTTAAGTGTTCTAGAACACTCTAAAATAAACTCGTAAAATGATCCAGCACAAACCATTTAGAAGGAAGTGTAGCTTTTAAAGTTCTCCTGATTTCAGGACGTGTTTAAGCAGTATTCTTTGTAATAAAGATGAAAAAACCTGTTTCCAACCAAGCATTTAAGCCGAAAGACTTGAAGGCTGCAGTCAGTTCAAGTGCTGTGCGAGACAAAAATAACAACCTCCGAGCGTCAGGTTTTCCATTCTTGACGCACCAGGTGAATGGGCTGTTTTATGGAGCGTTTACACTGTGGTGGCGGGGCTGGCCAGAGGAAGGGAGTGTGAACGGGCGCTGCGAGAGCCGCGTCAATGCCCGACGTTGTTGGATGTCTGTCGGTACTTGGAACGCCAGGGTTGGCTGCGTCAGCCTTGCCAAGTATTAGCTAAGTGTGCTGCCTTGGCAGCAGATTCTCAGAACGTACTTTTTACAAAGTTCATTTTAAAAAGAACAAAAATCTATAAGGGCAATTATTTTGAGGACCATTTCAACACTCACCCTGAATTTCTATAGCTTCCCAAATAGCTTTCTAGTCTGCGTATTTAAAGCCAAACAAATTTTGTAATTTTACTTGTATTCCTTGATTTCTCTTTTCCTAACTTCTTCTAACACGATTTTCCTTTTTAAGTCGCAGATGCATGTTTACAAAACTCTTCTAATTTCAAAAGCCCATTACAGTCTAAAATGTATCTTTTCATTTGAGTTTGGTGAAACGGAAACACTATGGATTGAAGTGTGCTCACTTCTACAGCCTTAATTAACAAGGCGGCTTACTCATGTCCCTTACTTCAAGTGTTTATGTAACTACATTGTGTTTACTTTTCTGTTGCGTATGAGCAACTAATTATGGTAGCACCTCTCATGTCTCATAGTATTTATATTTCTGTAGTCAACAGCAACTTTAAATATGAACAAAAAAAGCAGAGCACTCTGTAGGCTGGACAGAATATATATATTAACAACAACAACAAAATATATAGCACCCCTCTGTCTCTCCCATCTACCATCCTGAGCGTGAATTCCTTTTTCTTGCTAATCAAGGGGTTGACTGTTCTCATTGTATTCTGATCCCTTCTTCCAAGTCTCCTGTAGCCTGTTGTGCAAAGAGACATAGAGGTGGGCATTGGAGCATGAGGAGGGATTCCTGAAAAGTCAGGAGATGCATGTTTTTCTTCCTGAACTGCCTCATGTTTCCCCATAGACAATAATTGAGGCACAGGTTTTACAGTATTTAGTTAAAGATCTGCTGTGTCATATTGCTTCACAGGAAAGGAGATACAATTGTCATTTCAAAGAAACTAGAATTTTGAGACATCATAACTTGAGAATGGCAGATAAGGAGAGAAAGGTGAAAATGCATACCCAGCTGCTACGGGAATGCGTCTATGTTATACGGGAAGATTACCAAATCACTAACATGCGCTATGGGGAGACAGGTTTTGATGGCTGGGGAGATCTTGAGAAAGGAGATGAGAAGGTTCTCATTAAAAGCTCTGTCATTCATTTTATTTAGCTGAATTTTTTAATTATCTGCACTTTTTGGGAGCTTTTGTGTGCACCTGAAGGATCTGAAGCATTATAGGATGATAAGTCTTTGCTGATTAACTCAGGAGGGGTTCTCAAAGAATATGGATGGTAGGAAAGAAGATTTGTGAAGCAGTGTGTTGAACAGTTAATGCATCCTTTTTTTTTTTTTTTTTTTTCCCTTTGAAAAAAGGAGACTGAGACTCGTGTAAGATAGTAAATAGGAGGGAACACACAGAGCGGTCCCATGCAGCGACTCTGAATGAAATCAGAATTGCAGAGTTGTGCGTAGCGTGGTAAGCCTGCCTGTACACAGGACAGCACTGCTGCCGGCTGGATACTGCGGGCACCGCTACGGCCCGTACTTCACGGTGGGGTAACTGCACGGTTGACCGAGGAAGAGAGAGATGCCTGGAGGAGGCATGCCGGTGCGCCGGCTGTGCAACTGAACCTGCTGTTCCTGCCGTGGGAATGGAGTGACAGTAAAACGCATCTCTAGTCGAGACTTTCAGATGCGACGCAGTTCGGGAATCTGATCGTGGCCCCGGCACTTCTCAGGTTTTTGTGCAGGCTCCCGGTTGAGACCTGGTAACCTTCTGGGGGTCTAACTTGGGCGAAGTCAAAGTGGGCACTTGGGACGCTTCCAGCTACTCTCCTCCGCGGTGCACGGCCGTCTCCCGGAGGAGCCTTGGCGCGCTCAGCGCGTCAGTGCCAGCGCAGAGCAGGGCGCGGGGATGATGTGGCCATCGGTACGCAGAGCGGGGTGATGTGGCTGTCTGCACGCAGGGCAGGGCCGCGGCAGGCACAGTTTACCTTGGTTTGCACATGGAACCACACCCAAAGGACTGAGGTATTTTTCCTCTATACCCTCCTAAAGCAAAATGAAACAGTACAGCTTTTAACTGCTCGTGGTTAAAAGTAAGCTGTGTAACTTTGTGCTGGAAGACAGCAGAGCATAATAGGCCCATTTAGGAACTGGTGAGAGGATGCTGAGGAGTCTGCTGCTTCTTGGCTGTTAGTTAATGCTGTACGGTCAGGCTGTAATCGCTGATAAAACAGCACGGGAAATTAATCAGCATGTGTATCGGACCTGTTTTAGCAGGGGTGCTGCCAACGAATGTGAAAGGTTACTTTCTTAATGCTGAAGGTGCAGTCAGTTGATAAACATTAAAGTTTAATTTTCAGAGTAAAAAATGGATAGCAGCTATTTGGATAGTAACAAATATCTCTAGTTCTTGTGTGCTATTCTCTGACTTGGCAAGAAAAGAGACTGTTACTAAATCAATACGAGCTATTCTGGGGAGAAGGAAGTATTTATTTTGTCTGGCACTCCACGTCCCTTTTGCATAATAATGTATGATTAATTATTTTTCTGTCACTTGTGAGTTTCTTGGTTTGTCTGTGGCCAGGCCTAGTTACTTATTTAAACTGCTGTGATAAGCAACAGCAAGAAATTTCCTATCCCTCTTAAATATATTCTAGTTAATAAATACGTTAGTTAAATATTTTTATTACTGCTCTTTAACTAACTTCAGAACTCCATAAAAGAAACAAATATGGTTGTATGTTTATCAACAGGCCAAGTTCTCATAGAAATTTCAAGAACACACAAGAAACTTAATGACAGTCTAGAGGAGAGTGTAAGTTAAACAACTGCTTTTTTCAATTTCTTTTCCTTTTGAAATTAAAAATTACTTGTGCCAATTTTTAATAACCCTTCATTTGCTTTTAAAGTTCAAAAAATTTCATAAAGAAATTATATCTGAACTGGAGAAGAAAACAGACCTGGATGTAAAATACATGAATGTAAGTACCTTCAGTTCTAAAAGTCATATTTTATTTATCTACTCCTAGTCAAAGAATTTCTCAGAAATTGTTTCCTAACAATTAATCAATGTTAGAATTGAGTTTTAGATATATAAACATGGCGAAATTTTTCATGCGTATTTTGAGTTGAAAGGGAACCAATACATGACTTAATAGCATTTTTAAACTAAAGTTGAAAAAGGCAATTTCCTAACTCATTTGATGTGTATTAGCAATATTTCATAGATTATGGTAATGCTTTTTAGTCACTTACCCAGTTACATGGCTGAGTGCATTATGAGATGTTTTAAATGCTTTGATTGCAGGCAACTTTAAAGAGGTACCAAACTGAACACCGAAGCAAATTAGATTCTTTAGAGAAGTCTCAGGCTGAGCTGAAAAAAATCAGAAGGAAAAGCCAAGGAGCAAGAAATGTAATGAAATATGAGCATAAAGAAATGGAGGTCAGTGTACTGTCTCTTTAAGTTATTTCTTTCTTTCTTTGTGTAAGAACTGGTCAACAGAAAATGTTAAGCTGTTACAGGTCACATCAGAGTCTGTTTTAAAGCTTGATTTCTGAAGCTTACCACAATTTTTGTAT
Source organism: Burhinus oedicnemus (assembly GCA_008921705.1). Lineage (NCBI taxonomy): Eukaryota > Metazoa > Chordata > Aves > Charadriiformes > Burhinidae > Burhinus > Burhinus oedicnemus. The sequence continues at coordinate 404,873 of VFFE01006792.1, read as the reverse complement.
ATCCAATGTTATTAGTTAATACGTATAACTCCTCTGTAAGTTGTTTGGAAGCAGTTAAACTCTACAGTTTCAAAGAACATGCATTTTTGGTTCCTCAGAGTTGGTTTATATTAAAGGCACTCCTAGCGTATGTATTGCAGTTGAAATTAAGCTCTGGACTGCTCTGCTGTACACATTCAGAGGCTTCTGCTTCAGTTTCTAGGTTTCATCCCTTGACCACTACTTGATTTTTATTTATTTTTTTAAGTACCTCTGTAACTACACCTTAATGCAGAGGCTTACACAGGGAGTCAGCTGTGCTATGCAAATTCAGTAGTAATTTGCTATAATTTTCCAAAGTAGGTAAATGCCAACTTCTGTTATCACTTACTATTACCTTTCCTACTGCTCTTAAAACTGCATCGCCATCTTGAGGCGAAATAAGAAATGGCAAGGCAATGAAGAGAAACTATTTTAAACAGTAAGTCATATTCTGGTCGTTATGTATCTCCCAAAAAATACTTGCCGTTGATATTTTTATTTGCACGATAATTTTATTTCTTGGTAGCTTGTGTATTTTTTCTCCATATTTTTCTCTTTTAATTCTCTTTTTAAATAAAGCTTTGTTTATAACAAGGTACAGTAAACATAAGTAGTCCTAGCACCTATTTCTTTCTACCTGTCTTTTAACCTGCGTTCATAACAGTTCTGTTTTGTAAGGTATTGGACTGAGAATTCAAGGGTTAGCATTTAATCACAGTTTAGCCATGAATCCTTGTAACTTCAGACAAATCTGGTTTAGTCTTTTTAGTAACTTGTTTTCCCCTCTTTAAAATGGAGTAGAGATTCATCGTAGGTTGGTGAGAGTAAATGTAACTGCTATGGAGCAGATGAAGGTAATTTGTTTAATTAGAACACCTGTGGTCTTAAAACTGCTCAGCACAGTTACTGCTTTAATGTTATATTCTTATTTATTGCAGCATTTTAGTTAGAGGCTAAAAGACTGTTTCTCGTTTTGCTTCACTTCCCCCCACCCCCTAAATAGATTATTGATTGCCTGTAATGAGAATATACATTTACCTGATGAGATGAGGGAAGCTGGGTGTGTGCATGAAGAGAGAAAGATGTGGAAGTAGAGCCACCCGACCCCACCCTGCCTTTCCAAAAGCTTTTTCTAAGGCTTTTGGAGTTTGCTTCAGTAATTGGATATAGTATCAAATAAAACTCGGAGACTGTGATTATTTGGGTTTTTTTTCGCCGTAGTATTTGGAAACCGTGAGCTCTCGACAGAGTGATATTCAGAGATTTATTGCAGAAGGCTGCAGAGAAGCTCTCCTTGAAGAAAAAAGAAGATTCTGTTTTCTGGTTGACAAGCACTGCAGCTTTACCCAGCACATGCACTTCTATCACATTCAGGTCAGCGGCATGAGCATAAACAGAAATGAAACTCTTGAAATCTAATCATACAGGAGATGTTAAGTATCTCCAGCAGTATGTAGATCTGACTGCCATAAACAGCTAAAATAGCACTTGGGAACACTGTAGTGCCAAACAAGTGGTGTGAGCAGTTCACAGAAAATGTTTACAATGTAATATTCTCTTAAATGTATTGCAGCAACAATAAAGGGTTACTGTGACTTTTTAAAAATCAGGTATTAAGAAAAAAATGTATGGACTGATCAGGTACTTCCTATCTGACCCTGGAAAAGGACAGTCTCTTTCTAAAACATACTATTTGTTTCAAAGAGCTATTACTTATGAAAATCTTTGAAAAGACTTCCATTTTGCTGGTGTTCTCATTTTGGTATAATGAAAATTAACAAGTAGGTCTGTGCAATTTTATGAAAAATCTTTTGACAAGTACCTTTTAAACTTGGATGCAGTGTGCCGACTTCCTAAAATCCAAGCTGCCTGGGTGGCAGGAAATCTGTAGCGATGCCACCAAAGTGCCTGAAAAAGTCAGAATGATGATAGACGAAATAAGGACACCTGGTTCCACTCCCATATCAGGAACTCCACAGCCTTCACCAATGATAGAGAGAAATACCACGGTATGTTGTTCTTTGATGCCTCAAGGTTCTCTCTCTCTTAAATGGGAGTAGAGTGGCTTCACTAGCTGCTTTTGTACCGAAGCATTTGGGGTTGAGTCTATAATGTACCTCTGTCGGAATATACCGTGGTTGGGTATGACGGCAAAATCGTTAAGCTGAAGCTCTGCAACTGGAAAAATACACAGTACAGTAGGCAGAAGCACCTATCCAGACAAGGCTCAGTTTTCAGGTGGGTGCCTAGGACTTTTACCGCAGAGCCCAGCCTCAGAACTACTTTTAGAGTAGTAGTAGAACTACTACTACTACTTTACTCAGAACCATTCCATTTCCTACGTTCTTATCTGTAAGTAATAGTAACTACATACTCAATAGTTCAATATAAACTTAAAGAAAAGATTACTTTCTATTTTCTTTCCTTCTTCCTTCATGATTCTTATTAGTGTACTAAATTACAGATTCTAAATTCTACCTATTTGTATGTTGTGTCACCATTAGTTGTTGAATTTCTAAATGATATTAGTAAATCTGGAGATTATCTAGGTGTAACTGCACTATTTGTGGAAAAAAGAGCTATCGTAGCATTCCCACTAACAAAAGTTTATCAAGGGACAGAAGCCTCTTACAAACTCTTCTGTCAGCAATTTCATAGGAACATGAGGGCTTTCTGATGGGTCTAAATATGTATCGTTTGGGAATATTTAAGCATTGCTTTCGTGAACTGAATGTTGCAAAGAAGTTGTTGCTGTCTCCTCAGTGTTCTGATACCATTGTTCTTGTGACTCTAGATTGGAAATGATTTTTATCCTCATCATGAAAGTGCATCAAAGGTGCCCCCTGCTCCTGCAGGTAGGGCGTACACTAGTCCGCTAGTTGATATGTTTAACAACCCTGCAACGGTTCCAAAGTCGTCTTCTGAAAAACTAAGTAACTCAGCAGGTGAGTGTCACTTTGTCATTTACACACACATAATTTCCAACATACTATAGTGTTCAAAATTATCTTAGGACTCCTTGACTACCATGATAGTGTGAATTCCGGGACATATAGAGGCACAGAAAATGGTCTTTACAAAGTATTTACATAAGTTACCTAACAGGAGAAATACGTGTTAGAAGAGAATTCTTTGCAGGAAAATACAGGTCAGGATAGATAGATTCTAGTTTACTCACTTTCTGTGTGTCCCTGATTAACCCAGTTTAACTGCTCTTATGACTTCCAATTGTATCAGAAGAATACATTCTATAATTTTGAACAAGACACATCAGAGTGATTATTTCAGAGCACACAAATAAACATAAACTACTATTACAGGCTGGCTTTGGTTTCCTTTAAGGACATGTGGCAGTCAGGGAAGAATGCACATGGGACAAAAGGAGCACAGTCTTGTTTTTCTTTCCTCAAATGTAAAATCCTATTAAGATCTTTCTGGTTTTAATATTTTGATTTTTGTACTTTCTCTGCTATAGGGAAGGAAGGGAAGGAACTAAGCCTAAATCCACAACATAAGAAATGCAGAACTCTTCAATGTGATAATAGCAATTCCAACATTTCTTCCTTAAAAATGCATTTACAATATATTGTACTGGACAAATAACATACAATTTTGAGACCTCCTTTAAGTTTTCTTCTGGTAAACATCTGCTGTCTGCAAAGTGCCAAGCATCTGCAACTCTCATCAATTCAGTTGAAGTTGAGTGCTAGGCACATTTGAAAATGAAATCTTGGGACTTATACGCAGTTACATTTTTTTTTTTTTTAGAATGGAAAATTTTCAAAGGTCTCTTACAGCTGTGAATGTTTAGCATTTTTCATGCCAAAAGAGGAAAGAACTAGCAAGTTAAAACTTACGTAACTTCTTATGCCTGTTGATTCAACTTTATTGTGATGGGGGGTGCATATAAACGCACGTGCTATTAAGAGCTTCACGGTGGTAAGAAACACTGGCAGATCACAGAGAGCTTTGTAAGTGGAAACCAAAGCAGTACAAAATCTCAGAACTTGATCTGCCCTTGAGTGTTCCTTTACCTACTTTCTGTTTTTCCTGTCAGTCGACTAATTGTATTTAATTTTGTTAGTGTGTGGCTAATTTTGCTTTTTTTTTTTTGCTTTGTTTTTTTCTTTTTGACAGAGAATTCAGATGACGCCAGTTTACCGCGTTCAACTTCTGTTGCCACAGGACTAAATATAATGAAAAGGCAAAAAGTAAAGACAATCTTCCCACATACCGCTGGAAGTAACAAGACGTTGCTTAGCTTTGCACAGGGGGATATCATCACACTTCTTGTAGCTGAAGAAAAGGATGGCTGGCTTTACGGGGAGCATGACTCAACTAAAGTGTAAGATAATCAATGTATTACCCAATCTGAACATGAAGAAAAAAAACATGTCTCATCCCATTTAGCTAGCAGGTATTAGTAAAAGGTTTTCCACCTTTTTTGCTGGCTGTCATTGGTTGGGGACTTGGAGTCTTTCTGTAAGGTAAATCACTGCACTTATTTTTGGGAGATTTTGTACACTAATTTGTTATCACCAGAAATTGGGTCTTTAGAAGTTCAGTCTCAGTTCACTGAGTCTACTGTTTTGTCCACTGTTGTCTTTTTTCAAACATGTTTCCAGTTTTCTATAATATGAAAATGAAACACCTTTCCCATTACAGAAAAGGATGGTTTCCATCGTCGTATACTAGACCACTAGAAGAACCAGCAGAAGAAAAAGCATTTGTCCCAGTGCCAAGGTAACATTTTGTGTGGGACTTGCAGAAATGCCCAAACCTTCTCTAACATTTATTAAAAATGTTATTTTTCTGCTCATGATCTTTGTTATTCCCTAACATATACAGTAAATCTTTCTAACAGTCTGTAGTATGACATCTTGATTACATGAACATGTTTTAATGGTTACACAAAGACCCAAGAACTAGCTTCACCCCAACTGTAGAGTCCCACTGACTTCAACAGGATTGTACGCCTTTAACTGTCAGCTCATTCACCTTTGTGCTTTCCTGGAGCTAAAGATAAGCGAGAGATGTATTATAGGAACGGAAAATGTTCTTGGGTTTTGTCTTGCAGTCCTGCACCAATCCGAAGTATTAGCTCTGTAAATCTTGTGGAAAAAGGTGACGTTGTCCTCCCACCGCCAGACTATCTGGGGTCTTTACAAACAGATAAAATAATGGAGCCTTCCAAAGGTACTACTGCTAAAACATCAACCGACAGACCAGAAAATGCAGGTCCGGTAAGTAATCAACACCATGAATCCAAATGTTCTGCCCTGCCTACTTTTCTTGACTTACTTAACTGAGCTCTTAAATGAGGCCCTGGAACATTCTACCTTAGCTGCTTGTTCTTGACTTCAGCAGCCCTTCCATGCAGCTGTCGTCAGGGCTGCCGTGGGGTTCTGGCATTTCAATCCGTCTGTAGTAACAGGAAGGGAGAAGAATTGTTCCAGGATGTAACTAAGAGTACAAGGAGACTTACTCTGCATAGCAAACTTCTTGGGAATAGAATCTGTGAAAAATGAAATTCTCACAGAAAGTAGTACGAATCCATCATCTTAAGTGATTTTACAGCTATAGTGGGACAGGGGATTTAGAGCAGCATAAACCCTGTATTCAGGAATGCTTTACGCAACCCCATGAAAGCTAGTGTTGGTTTTGTGGATGTTGCTGAGGGATATACGTACTAACTAATGTCTATGTTCAGCAAAACCGCAGCTGAGTGGAAATACATTTTTATGAATAGATAATGCTATATAAAGCTAGTATTTCTGCTATTAAGTCAGCGTTCAAACAATGATTCAAAATGAAGACTAATCTAATCAAAGTAACTACTAGTCTTTTCCTTGCTGCTTGTTTAAATAAATGTTTTGCTGATGTGTATGTATCTAGTGGTGATAAATGTTTTTGAGACTCTTCAAAAAGCTTCTTGAAGCAGAGATCACATTTTGATGGTAAAAATCTGATTTATTTTTTTTAATACATATATGTGTGTGTATATATATACATACATACATATATATATATATAAAAAAATTGTTGTCGCTACTAAAATTGAGAGACTGTACCAGAGTAAGAGGCAAAGGTCCATCGAGTAGGTACCATAGCAAACTTCTCAGAGGTGAGGAATCCAATAGCTAAAGAAATTTACATATTATTATTTATCAGTACAACTAAAATATTTTGTACAACAGTGTAACATCTAAGCAAATTTGGCATTGTCCGACAGGTGTTTTTTCTTTCTAAGTAATTTGTTGAATCATATAGTAGAAATTGAAGTGGCTTTTGTAAATTTGTACTTTATGGAAGTAAAATTAAGTAAAGGAACTTAAAAAGCAGAAACTGGAAGTTTGTTGCATCACATTTTGCTGAGTGGTGAGAGTCCATTTAAGGTCAAAGGATGACAGAATATTTATAACAGTACTCCTGTAAAATGGAAAGGCATCAGGAAACAATGGTTGTCTTCAGAGAAGCCTCCTCTCCTGTTTCATTTAAGTCTACGATGAGGATGTCGGGAGTATCCACAGCATTTTTTACTTAGGGGTATCAGGCATTGGAGGGGGTTAACAGGTCTTTGTTATATTGACAAGCAAAGAGAATGAACTGTATTTAAAATTTCACTTAATAACAGAAATATAACTAACTTCCAGTACATCACTCTAGAACTCTAGAAAAAAACCTACCATTGGAAAGACAGAAGCATGACTCAAATTACATCAGTTGTCAGTAACATCTGAATTTTAAACTGTTATCTGCATTTCAGAAGCATGGAGAAAGACAGACCTTTGACAAGTGGAAGGACAGGAAATGAAATTATATTAATTTTCTTTCTTGAGTTAATAGTGTGTCTTCAAAGAAATCACTTTTGTAATCACATCATAGACTTGTATCTAGTTCTTCAAAGAAGTACAGGTCACCTCAACTTTACAAACATCAAAATGTGAAAAACTGCTGGAGGTTCAGCTGTACAGGCCTCGGAGAAGTTCCCTCCAGTGGTACTTGGCGCTATGAGGCCACTCTACAGCTATTTCAGAAGAGCAGCTATAGATGCTATAGGATGGTATTTTTCCTATCAGGAATAAAGTTTTCCGAGGCATGAAATGAATAGCAAGAAACAAGATCTAGATTTTAGTGTTCAGTCACTTTCAAATCAAGTATCTGGCGACCTGTAAAATGATTATGAAGACAAGCATCTATATTTTGACACATTTGTGGTTTTCATTTTTGGACAAAGAAGCAATGAGCCTCACCAATTACGTAATGTCAGATTTATATATTGGGCCATTTATTCTATGGCTAGCTGTTGAGACCTATGGGATCAACATGTCCTTCAAACCTAATTATGGTCGCAGTAGTTAAAAGATGTATCAGCCCGTGGAAGTTGCAAAGCAAGCAGTACTGCGAATGCTTTGCCCTGTGACAAGTAAAAGGTGACTTACTACAGAGCTTTGAAATCACTGAATCTGTTAAATTGTCCCAGTATCACCATATTGCGCTGCTGTCTGTAGAGTGGCTGACTGCCCTCAGTCGGTTCTCAAGAGCAGTCGCCTTAAGGGTTGTTTTGTTTGTTCTGTGGCATTAGTTCAGGAACAAACGTGAGGCTTGTGGGCTAAGATTCTCGTTGAACTGAAAAATCAAGAGGAACGGCAGATCATTTAGTTGACAGACGAGGCCAGAATTCTAATGAGAACAGTGTATTCTCTTTGGAGGCCAGAATGGAAGGTTATAGCCTCTTAGGAGTGGAAAACAAATGCATCTTTTTTGAGACTCTGAATTTCCACAGGGAAAGCAAGATTAAAAAAAATAATTAGGAATTCTGGAGTATAAAAGAATGACCACTGTTGTGGAGGTACCCCATAACTCAGCAGCTACCTTTTCACTGTGACCCCATGATTCTTCTTACCTGTTACCATACAAAATAAGGAAGAGAACTGTAGAGGAGAGTCGCTGCACTTGCACCCAAGTGTTTCGCTCCAAAGTCACTATTTACTTTCATTCTTTTGGAAGTTTGCAGAGCTTCCTTGTCTTTCCTGCTTCCGTGCAAGTCACCAACCCTCACAGCACCGTAAAGCTTTAGAAATAAGCTCAACATTATACCAGGCTGGTTTGTAGAGTCGTACAGAATTTACGTACATGTAAAACAGTATGCCTACAGTGTCTTTTATGAAGAAGCAGGAAACGATTTATTGAGGCATCTTATTTTTGTTTCAGAATACACAGGAAAAATAACTCAGGATTTCCAGAAGAAAAGAGGAATGGTTCTTGCAGGTTAAATTGTTCGTGCTGTGTTACGTAGGACAGTACTATGGAGAACAGTATCAACTAAAAAAGACTTAGTAGTTGATGGAGCTTTGATGAGGGTTGGTCTTCAGTAAGAAGTAGCATGTAATTCAGGCATTCGTTCATTCTAATTAATTTTAAGGGCTAATTAGGCCTAATTCTAAGGCCTAAGTCTATTTACAACCATTGGAATCACAAGTCAAGCACGTGCTCAAGAACCCTGCTGAATTAGGTCCTGAATAAATAGATTTCTTCACCTGCGTCATGGTATCGTGAATAGGGTAGCTAGGAACTACTGATACAACAGACGCTGTACCTGAAAGGGAAAGGCTTCCGGGCCTTTCTTCAGCAGTGAAACTCTTAAGTATTAAAAACAAAATGGCCATACAGACTCAATGATTCGTACCGGTCAAGCTGCTACATAAAAGCTGACTGCATATTCCTGCTTCTACATGCAAGAATCCATATTCAGATTTTCACTTTAAACTTTATCTGACACCTATTAGAAGCAATGCAATTAGTTTGCAGTTTGAAATACGTCATTAAGTATGATTATTACTAAAAGTTAGAGGGGAAAAAAAAAGTAGAAATTGCCCAGACTTCCGCGTAGCGCAACAGGCTGGCGAAGGGTGATAGTGTACCGCACCCGAACGACCGCGTGCTGTACAGCACTGTGACACAGCGACGCTGCCACCTTTTGGGTTAGCTTAACTTCACAAGGATGAAACACGCTGTCACAGCAGTACAGTGCAAACGGCAGCTACAAAAACAAGCCTTTTCAGATGGTACGCTTAGACGTGACAGCTTCATTATAATGAAATATTAGCAATAGCTATGCAAAACTATTCCTCCTTTTGTATCACTCCCCTACAAACAACGCAAACTAGGGATGTACGCGCCATCAGCTGGTTTCTTGCTTTTTTACTCACCACTGCTATTTGCTAAAGTCACAGGCAACACCTGAACTTGTCCTTTGTAAATCAACACTAGCTTAAAAAAACTCTAGATTAGAAATCTGCCCTCGCTTCAGGTTTGTAATATTTAAATATGTCACTTTGCTGGCAGTTGCTGTTTTAAACTTCATGACTTTACAGTTACATGAAGATACACTGACTGTTCACTCTGTAAGATCTGCTCCAAGCTTAATTATGACATTTTGCTGTGACAACTAGCAGTTTATAAATTCTGCTACAGAAACAGTATGGTATGACATTTGTTCTGTGAGTAGTTCTGTCCTTTTTCTTTTGGTTGGTGGCTGTTGCAGTGACACCTCATTTGCTATTTCAACCTGTAACTGGCCCAGCTTGACCTCAGGTGATCACTCATCTTAAACCAGCGTGGGGGTGGACACCACAAAAAAAAGTGCCAGATAATGCTAACACCATTTTTTAACTTGCTAATTTTGATGTTCTGAGATAATTGTCCCCTCCACAACTACCTCTCCACAGTTCAACTGAACTTCACAGTAACTATTCTAAAATGCCTAAATATTTTCATCTGCTTGAATGACAGGGTCTCTTTTCCTTAGCAGGATAGCGAGATCACCTGTAGCATGTTTTTGTAAAGCTTTGTAAATATCATCTTTTTCTTTTACAGAAACCTGATATGAATGGCATTATAAAACCACCTTTCCTAAGGTATATATATATTTTTTTTAAAGCTTTTACACTAATATAGTTGTGTTTTTATATTGGCTTATATTATTTTATCAATTGTGAGGGGAAATAAGGATGTTTTTTCTTAATTACTCTGTGACTTTTCCTAGTCATTGGTAAAACATTATGGCTAAAATTGGTTGCCCTTTTCTCAAGAGTGGCATCAAGTAAAATACAATGCATGAGCCCTTCTCAGAAAAATAAGTATTTCTCCAGGAGTTTGACAGGGAGCGGGACTTAACCTATGTCTTTGAGGGTTAAAAACAAGTATTTGAAGACTGAGAGATGTTTAAAATAAATTATCCAGATCTAACTGGGCATTAACTTCCCAAATTTTGGATCACTGCAAAGTGAGTCTTCAGATTCAAGTTAAACTAAGAGTTGCACAGAATCCTTTAGACTAAAACCGTAACTTTGTCTTCAAACAACTTGGATGAAGAAATTGCATGGCTTAAATTTGGTTCTGTATTGCAGTGAGCATTCTAGTAACTTTGTGCATTTCTTTTCAGTGGAGAAAATCCTTTTGCAACAGTGAAACTCAGACCAACAGTAACAAATGACAGATCAGCACCAATTATTCGATGAATATACAGTCCGTTAAACATGTACTTCCTCCTTATAAACACCATTTTCAGTAATGACAATTACTATCTAGACCTGTTCTAAAAATGTATTTAAATTTAATTACTGTACAATAGAATCATACTGGAATGGATTCTGATTTTTTTTTTTTAAAAACATACTTTCTAATCAATTAATTGCTTTGGGCTAATGTTTGAGCACTTTAGCTTGATTTTACAGTATGCCTTTTTTGTAGCAGGAATTGTGAAAATACTGGAGATAGTTTGGATACTCTAGTAAACCAGTGTAACTAATAGCTCACAAATCTGAGTATCTTTGGCATTCATTATTTGGAAACTGCAATAGTAAGTTCTAGAATATAAGCCTGTGTATGCCACTTACTAAACAAGAAAAAAAGATATTTTTTTTTCCCCAAACACAACAATGTAACAACTGCCTTATTCTAGACTAGAGAATTGCCTGTATAAAGTGATTATACATTGTTCTAAGAAAGACACCCTAGGTTATAAATAAATATTTATCCTTTAAGAATAGACAATTTGTAATGCTTTGCTTAATGTTCAGATAGAAATTTTCAAGTGTTAACATAAACCTTTTTTTAAGTCTAATGTTGTACTGTCAACACATTCTGCAAGGATAATTTTTTCTTTAAACACGTTGTCAAACTTCAGTCGTATAAGAAGTCATAATAAAACAGTGCCATGATTTTCTTCTCAGATGCTAATATAAAAAGCTACTTTTGAAGTTACTCCATTACTGCAGCCTTCCAAACAAGAAAAACAGATTAAGGTTGGAAATGTTTGATTAAGGAGCCTAGCAATGGCATAAATGCTGGCATAGTATAGTATCTGAGTTAAGTGAAATACAGCTTTTAACTTCAGTCACAAGCAGGGTTGTTCAGTTTACCACCTCAGGCTCAGATTTTTCTAAATCCAATGGAACTAGCTTGTCTGAAAGACTTTCCCTACAGTAATAATCATCTCAAAATTAGCCTAGAATGTTCATTCTGCATCAGCATTGAGTGCTTTATCACTGTACAGTTCAGGTGGTATTTCCCCCCTGCCCTAGGAAGTATGTATCGCGACTACTGCCAGTGATTAATCCTTACTCTAAACCGTTCTACCTTACGTAGGTACACGCTTCCTACAGCATCCCATGGATATTCATTTTGTTGTGCCTGCTTCTACTACTATAAACAGTGAATGCAAGTCATGTGAAATGCCTTTCAGTTACTTAATATCAAAAAATAGTATATGAGCATGTGACGGCTGCAGAGGTAGAATCCACTCATTGCACTTTCTTTCAAGTTCAAGGCTGAGGACACTTCACTTGCTATGGAACACTGCATAAATACCAACTTTCCCGTTCTGAAACACCAACTTTTCAGAAGCATAAGCTACACCTGAGTGCATTTTCTAAAGCACAAGAGAGGCATGTCAACCTAGACTGTATAAGCTTTCAATAATTCAGTATCAGAATTAAATAATCTCAAACACAAAGACCTTTACTTCGGGCAGCTCGTACTTGGCAGTGCCACAGCCCCTCCTCCTGGAGAAGAGCACCCTGCCGCAGTCAGAAGTTACTGTTGTCCGTGACCTAACACCAGTTCCACAGCGGCGGGAAGCTTCTGCTATAGCAGATGGGACATGGCCACTGCAGCCCTTGGAGGTCACATGTGTGTCTCTAAGCTAAACCATCACTAATTAAAATAGGACCCTTACTCTTACAGAAGATGGAGGGGGTTCATTAGCATAGTGGTAGCACAAACAGCACTTGCAACACTTTCCTCAAAAGCATCTGATGTGCCTAAACAATACAGCCCTAAACCACGTGGGGATTTACCATCGTAAGGATTCTGGTAAATAGTTATCCTTCTTTGTAGCTAGGATTACTAACTCCGCTTTCAGACTACATGTTATCAGACACATTAGTCACATACTTAATAATCCAGCCACAAGTTGAGGATTGCAAAAGGAAAAGCAGTTTTTATTTAGTTGTCAACAGGTGCCACTAAACATGGAAAACAAGTTGGGTTTTCATGTTTTGCAATGCACATGCTCATAAAAGATTAAGTTTAAATTACATGCAAGAGACTAAATTTCTTCACACTTTACAAAACAGGTCTGCAGCAAATAAAATGATTGTACATGACATTTACATTAGAAAGAGTATGCTAACAGTTGTAGCTTCCATAAGCACGTCCGTGTTCACTCCCTTAGCCAAAAGCTGCCCCACAATTAGGGCATCTTCTCTGCCTCAGTGCAAGACAGAACAGAATCCCAATTGGAAAGAATACAATGGCACACAAAACACCAAGACAGGTGAAGGTGTCCTCCAACACGCCAACCCTGTAAAAATGGAAAACAGACACAGTCAAGGACACCCACCAAGTCTGCCCCAAAGTTATCACTTTGTCATCCGGCAGTCACTGAAAAACCACACTATTTTATATAGCAAGATAAGACTCAAAGAATTCAGAGTGGTGGTGTAGGTTTTGGGTTGTTTTTTGTTCCCTCCCCCCTCATAAAAACACTTATTTTCATAGCTTGCAGCAGAAGGTTTTGAATTATACCACTTACTTAAAGAAAAACAGGAAACCTGCAAGTGATCAGACTGCAGATAAGAAGTGTAAAAGGTTTAATTCAAACCAGTAGTTTAGTTCCAGGCAGCAACCATTTCTCTATCCCTGCAATCCAGGACTGGTACTTAGAACAAAACATGGCCACCACACCTCTGAGCAGGTGTATCAACTCCAAATACTGGTTAATGCGAGTACGCTGAAGACCACACACAGTGTAGCATCCGCTGTACAGCGGGAACAAATCACCGCACTCTCCCTTCAGAAAGCTTTAACATGAAAGCCGGTGCCTCTGCAGCCACCTCTGGTCCCTACAGAACCTGAAAATCACAGCTCTTCTCCTGTGTTCCTGCATCCTAGCTCAAACAACCTTGCCAAGTAACTACATGGGAATAAAAGATCACACATTCACGATGGAGACTGTAAGCAAGTATCAAACTTTATTCCTTGCTTAGCCCTTCCTGGCCTCAAGTTTTTCTGTATAGGTGAGGATACACTTTTCTAGAACTAAACCTTAGCATCACTGAAGTTTACTCTCACACAAATGAAAAGAAGCCTGCTTTTAAAATAACTTACTGACTCTTCTGGAATGATACAGTGCTAAACATTTAACTGTACCAGTGTTGTTGTACGGGTTATTGCACACCAAACAACTCCATTTCTCAGCTTTTTTAGGTCTTTCACAACAGGCAGCAGTCACACCTGAGCCATATGCTTTGCCTACCTAGTTTCCACAATTATCCTGGGGTGAACCTCAAGTCTCCCACAGTATATATGCACTAGAGCTCTTTCAGGAAAAAATAATCCTTGTTTTCCAAATAGTTTGATCTGATGATTTGGTGCTGCTTCTCAGCATCTGCTGAAGAGAAAGGTTTGAACGGGCAGAGTTGTGTAATGCTGGTTACGGGCTTCTGGTGAAACATCCAGCTCATGCTTTGCCTAAGCAAGTGAAAACCATTGCAGACAGGGAGGTGCAAATAGGTTTGTTCCAGTCTGTTACTTCAAATTAATACACAACTTGGCAACGTCTGGTTCCTGCGGTTGCCAGCACATTCTCTCAGAGGTGCTGGCATATCTTTCTTCAGGGAGCACAAGTCGATATAAATTAACATGCAAAGGGCTGGGGGCACTGGGCATTTAGGGCTCTGACCAATTTAGCAGGATAAGGAGGGCTTAAAAACTCTAGCTGTAGATTTACAGAGAAAGAGTACTTCAAGTGTCAGCACTTCGTTGTGGGAGATGCCAGTTAAATAAGTGTGTGCAGCACTATGCTAACTACTCACGTTCAGACTTCCTAAGTCTCCAGAACAGCTCAGAGGTGCAGCACTACTGTCATAAGCTGCTTAACAAGTTTATTTCTGGTAGCTACAAAAGGCCAAACATGCATCACTATTAAAATAACTCTCAGTAGATATTCCCAGTTTCTACTTCCAAACACTGATGTCTTTTAGAACTGTAGGAGAATCTATTATTGATGTCATTTGGCTCCGGCTGAGTCCTGACTGAATGACCACCCTACACAAGAAATCCTGTTTCAGCACAGTTCTGTGACAGCAGAAGTTTACCTGAACAGACTTCTCATTTCAGTCCCCGACTTCTTTCTGAAGTTCTGCATCTAAACATCCCCCAAAATGAAGACAGACAGTAAAGCCTGACCATTCAGACTTAAGAAATTTGAGCAGCTATAAATAGTCAAAATTTGGAGTTTAGCAAAACACTTGAAGATGTGTCCTCTTAGATTCCCTGGTACAGTGAAACTCTACAGAAACAGGGCTAAGTGACCTTGAAATACATGCTACAAGCAGGTGCCAAGGCCAACAAGCTGTTGTTTCCCTACAGAGCTGTAACAGATAACCAATTGTACACTTAAATAGAGCGAAGGAAGGAAGATGCAGACTCAGAGAGCATTCCCATACTGCAATTGGCTAAAATATTACAACTTGATTAAACCATTCTCCTTCTCCTCAACCATCATAAGAAGTCAAAGGCTTTTCAGAGTGTTCTTGATATTCTGCTGCTTACACAACTTCATGTTCAGCTTAAGCTTTCAACATCAATCCCCTCCTTTTGATGAGCTTACTTTATTTCTGTTTAGAGTTCTCGTGACAGAAGTCGACTTTATATTTGGTATAAAGGTGTTGTCAGAGTACAGATGATCCCAGCAGTAGTTTTATAGTTTTGTATCCTCAAATAACACTCCTTTAAGGCAACAAGTTAAAAGATGTAGACTGATGCTCAAATCACCGTATGGATTCTAGTCTGAGCACACAGGTGTCCCGAAGTTCAGACTTTTGTAGCTGGTGCTGTTCGTTGTGGCTACTCCTACAAACT
Source organism: Burhinus oedicnemus (assembly GCA_008921705.1). Classification (NCBI taxonomy): domain Eukaryota; kingdom Metazoa; phylum Chordata; class Aves; order Charadriiformes; family Burhinidae; genus Burhinus; species Burhinus oedicnemus. The sequence continues at coordinate 389,423 of VFFE01006792.1, read as the reverse complement.
CAGCATAACATCACCCCTCCGTTCCTTGGGAGTCAGGCACGCGCACTACCAGAGCTCCATCTATCAGTGCAGGCACTTTATTTTGCCACAACAATGTAAGATTACCCTTCAACACTGACATCCATGTTTCCAGAGAGATAAGAACAAGGAGAGATCAGCTCTGCAGAAGCGTTCTGCTTTTAAGACAAACTCTCCAGGTCTTCAGCTCCTACCATTCTTCCCAGAGCTGGAACACATTTTGTAGAGTTAGTTTCAGTGGTGTAGGTAACTCCTTTTTTTCCCATGGCTGTAAAGCACTTCAGGAAAGCCTCCTCAAACATGGAAAAAGCTTCACATCTCTCTCCATTCTCTTTTACCTCCTATTCCCATACCTCTGTCACCAAATCACAAATCCAGATATCAACATTGGCTTAACATAAAACTTAAAAAGTATCCATGATACTGCCCAAATTCATAAAGCTACCTTTCTCCAGGATGGAATCGCCATATTCAGCACTCTGATACAGTATATTATATATACTGTATATAAAACTTTGGTCCTCAATTAAAAAAAAAAAAATAAAAGACGTCGATTAATGAGAGTCAGAAGGAAAGAAAAATAGTAAAAAAATGCAGCTCCCATCAACTTACCCTTGCTACCCAACTTTCGAGTCCTAATCCCAAGAGAGTTGTTATACCATTAGCCTGTGCCAGGAAACATCAAAATCTTACTAGGTCAAGTTCAGAGCATACTAACCCTAACAGAGGTACTTTCATTAGGCTGACTTTTAAAGCAGGGTTGAAGAGCCTCCTATTAAGCTTGCTTCCAGAGATTTCCAACTAGCTGTCCTACCTGAGCATCTCTGGGGAGGGGGGACAGGCATGTAGCATGGCTTAAGGCTAATGGGAAAGCTTTAGCATAATTTCTTTGCTGTACAACCTCTTTGCCTAGGGCATATCTGGACATGAAAACTGTAAAATCACATTCCAAGTGACCCTCAAAATTAGACTGCAATTAAAGAATTGAGTCAGTAAACAAGGCTCTCATACTATCGACCAGTCACCAGGGAAAAGATGCTACTAGAAGTGCCATCTCCTGTGCAGAATCTGCTAATAGGACTGAAATGCAAAGTGATTCAAAACTTCAGATAGCCAGACTGGTTACAGATATAGTGATAGAAAGGACACTAGCATTCAACCAAAACTGGCAAGCCTGGATGCAGCAGCTGAATATGGCAATCTGTACTTGTGGAAAAGCATGAAATGCTGAGCACTCTCAGACCAAACAAAAATCAGCAGCAGAAGCTCAGGTGGTGAGGCCTCTCCTTTTCCCCCTCCACAGGTTAACCCAGTAACACACTGTATGTACCGGGCGGCTCAGACACAATCGAGATGTTTCTGAGTAATTAAAGATTTAGGCAGTTTTCAGTACTACGGATCCATCCAAGAAAGGCAAAGTCCCTTTTCCAGGCATTTCAATGACACCAAAAGTAACATTACTTTGGAAAATGCATAGGAAGTGCAGTACACCGCACGTTAAGGGTATTGTTATTTCCTGCCTTACACTAACACCATCTTTTTCATTCACCCAGACTGAGCATTCCCTTCCTGCAGGCATTCAACTCTTGCTTTGTTAGTGTTTTTAAATCTTCTCCTTGTCTCTTAATAATTCCATATTCAGTTCCTGCTCTGAAGTCTACCTTTGTGACAAAAAGCCAGTGTGTTAAGAGTATAAGCAGCCTAACTTTGATCTGACCTTAAAGAATAAACACATTAATTAAACATCAGAGAGGGATCAATCAGGGAGCTTCTGGTCAGCCCCGAGTAGCTGCAAACCCAAGTGTAGATGACTGTCTAACCCATTACAATCAAACCTCGTAATCAGCTTGCAAGGCCCAAGTCTACTGGTCAGCAGATGTCCCTGACACTTAAAATAGAATTTGTTTTAAACTCCCTTCCTCCTCAGCAGAGTTATTCAGGAAGCATTTTGTGGTAATGCAAAATGCCAATTAAAAAAAAAGGGAAAAAACCCTAACCCCACACATCACCATCCATATTCAACACCAGACCCAGGGAAAAGGACCAGCGAGGGACAAAGTCTGCTGCAAGAAGCACTGGTGGGTCAGCGACAGAGGAAGACCAGGGAACGTGCAGCCAAGCAGCAAATCAAGTCAGCTACAAGCAGCACGCATTTGGAAAGCTTCCCAGAACTGTACCTGCGTGACCTCCACCTGGTATTCCAAAGCCAGCTCCTATCACATCTATAGGAGTGTGATTACTACTACAGCATTAACTACAAAAACACTTTTTGGCTTCTGTTGGTTTGTGTCACCACCTAATTTTAGATGAACACTTAGCCAATCACTGCTTAGCCAGTTACTAAATCTGGAAGGAAAAAAAAAACCCAACCTTTTTATAACGGAGAATTAATATTTTAGTTTTTGCTTGTGTATCGCACCTGAGCAGCAGAGTAATTGAGACGCTCCACATTCAAACTGTAGATTCACTAATGTAACCAAACATAAATTTTGTTCTACAGCATAAACCACATAAAAGCTGATTAAAACTGCACCACTCCCAACCTAAAAATAAAGTGGAAAGGTTTATTTATACTGCAAGAAGCGTCTTGGATTTAAGCTGTAACTGCAGCTGCCAACTCCATAAAGTAAGGTCAATTATTCCCACTGACAAGCATTTAAAACAAAATTACTTTTCAGACAACCCCCTTCTTGAAAATAAGTCTTAAAACATTAATATCTTAAGTCAAATGCTCAGAAGCAGAGGGCCAATAGTGAGATGTGAAAACGCAGCATCAGTACAGTTTAACTTGTGCGTTTTTAGACTTAACACTACATCATAGTATTTAAATGTGTGCTTATCACCATTTTTCATCCCTTACAAATAAAGTCGAAGGGTCATTCCAGGTAATCAGAGACAGTTTGGTTGTACGACAAGCTCTGCAAGACCTGAAAAGAAACTGCACTTCACTTAAGGGTGTCTCCAGCTGTCTTCTACACAGATACTCTCTCACTGATCAAGCGAGTGGAATTTTCAAATCAGTATCCCATCTCTCCTGCCACTAAGGCTGGTTGAGTCGTTAACTTTAGATTTCAGTGGAAGCATCAGACTAGTGACAAGCAGACTTTGGAAGCCTAACACCAAATCTTTCATTTTGAACATGAAAACAAACATAGCTAGCTTTTCTTTATGTCTGTCCTAGCTAATGCAACAACGGCAGCTAGGTTAAGCATGTTTAAATTTCACCTGCCAGCAGCAGAAAAAATTACAATTATATATGCAACAACCAAGTGAGCATGGGATGTTTACAGTTTTAATTTCCATGAAGAGAGGTGCCAGCTCCTCTAGCCTCAGCTTGAAGGCATACTGAATAGTTGTTGATCCGTATTCACAGAAAGGAGCCTGAATCTATACATAGCCACTGGCTTGCCCTCCTCAACACAAGCTGTACATACATGTAAGTGCAATTATCCATAAAAGTCACCTTCAAGTAAGAGACACCCTAGTATTTGCAGATTTATCTGAACTTCCTTATGCTTTAGGCCCCAGTTCCTATACAGAGGGCTGCAGAGCCAGAGAAATTCTGGCAATGGCACAGCCTTTATCTAGCTGTTGTCTTTCTTGAAATGCCTACAAATCACCAGCCTTCTCAAACGCAGTAGCACCACTGCTTTAATTCCAGTTCTGAGAACACACTAATTAAGAGACAAGCTTCATGGCTTCACACCAGCAGCCTAGCCTCACAAATGAGGCTGAGCATGCCGGTTGAAATTCTCTGCAGATAGTGGGCACCTATCCCCGATGAACTAGACTGAGACCTGTGTGGTTTTTCCTCGCTTGTCTGCACGCACAGCCAAATCAGTATCACCTCTGGTTACCAACAAACAAGACCAGTTTCCTCCTCTCATCTAGAACTCCTCATTGCTACAAAGAAATCCTAATTACCAGAATACAGACACCAAGACAAACAGTGACACCAATAAAAAAAAAAGCTATCAACTCAGGTCCAATGACAGACTGGGTGTTAGGGACCAGATTATCATTTTTATACGGTCCCATTAAGGGATATGCTCCTGTTGTATCTTATTAAATGCATAAAGTCTCATTTATTAGAAAAAAGTGTTTTGATTATTGTCCACAAATCAGTTCAGGGCAGTAGAACAGAAATCCTCAGAAACAGCAAGAGCTGTGCTGCTCTCACTTGGGACCCTATTAACCAGCTTACCACCTCCTCTCTTCTGGGCTGCGGCAGCAGCCGTCCCGCTAAGCAGCTGCCAGCCTCTGCTGCTGGGCTGGGGGAAAAGAGTTACAGCTATCCTAGTCAGTAATTCCAAATGGCAGCCTCGCGGCATCTGCTCAAGTCTGCTGTATCGGGGCTTTCTTCTTTGCAGTCACGTGCATAAGTCACTGCTGAATTTCATGCCCTAACTGCTCCGGCCACCAAATTACAGCACAGCAGGGATGAACGCCCGTCTGCCTCAACAGCATACGTTTACAAAAAGCTGCAAGCTGTAATGTAAGGGAGCTACACCGATTCCCAGCACAGGCTGATCATCTTTGTGACAACCACCAGCGCCAGGAGCTGCTGCACTATTATAGCTATTCCTCTTCATAGCACTCTTGAAAAGGTATTTTGAAGTTGCCTTCACTCACAAGATTCAAAAGCATCTCTAGCATGTCAGCCTGCTGTTAGAAACTGGAAATCCGCAGGTTTTTCTCAGAATATCACACATGCTCTCTAAATAGCTAGTTTATTGTTTGTTTGGGTTTTTTTAATTCCTTGCATATTAAGCCAGTACATATTGTGAAATTCTATTAAAAATATTTACATAAGGTTTAAATATAGTTGTTGTGAATGACTACAGAAAACCTATATCCTGGACAGCCTTCTATCAAAGTGCATACAGCATTTGTGATTGAAAGAAAGGAAAAACAGAAGACTGAAATTTTGAAGAACTTTATCACTTAAGTGCAATTTTACCAGAGTCTATTCTCTCAGGAAAGATGCGCTTAATTGGAGAAAACAAAATTTCAACCAAAACCTGAGAACTTACTACTTTGTCAAGTAAAAAACCAAAACCAACCACCAAACACTGTGGCAGGGAGAATGCTGTAAGAGATCCAAGAATAAATACAGTTTTAATCAAGCTTGTCTCATCCTCCAATCCTGGAAGAAGCTTCAGTGTTGTTATAATTTGGGACCCACTACAGTATTTCTCAAGCAGATGTTTTGTGATTGTCAGAAGACAAAGCTGCCACAATGCAGCAGCGTTATGTCCTTTCCCTCACCCTTTCTTCCAAACGACTGAATACTTATTAAACAGGAAAATAAAAGCCCAACAGGGCTGGATTTTGAAAGAACCAGCTTTTGCAAACAACACATCAAGAGAATGTTTTCACAATTTTTAAAGGGATCTTTCTTCTATTAAGTAATAGGAAAGCAAACATTCCTTTGCCATTTGTTCTACCCAACAACACAAGAGGGAGAAAGAGAAAATGAAAGTAACCACAAGAGAAGCAGCCAGACGGCATTCTCCAAACTAAGAAGATAATTACACGGCTGGGTCTCTAAAGTTAGTGGCTGTAATGACTCAACCTGTACTTGGGAACATAAAATAGTTTAAAAGCAGGCCTTGGCTGATCCTTAGATGTCAACTACAAGCAGTAAAGCTAACCATATTCTGCAACTCAGTTTAATTCTCTGTACATCGGGGTTGGGAGAATAACTCACGCTAAGACAACAGGACTAAAACCACCCAAGACATTTCAATAATGCAGGGAAGGATGGAACATACATTAATACTGCAGTCTGTAATTAGAAAGCAACATTGACCAATGATGAATGAGGATGATCTGACTAATGAATAACTCTAAGCAAGAGGTACAGCTGGCAAGACAGCAGAGTCATCCCTCAGATGCAGCAATGCTTCAGAGATAGAAGAAAAAAAAAATGCAATTACATAGCGACCAGGGGCATACTACCTACTTGTAGAGAGGCTACTTCTGGACATACTTTGTACTTTTTATGACTTCATACCATAAATGAAGCCTAAAGATCAACTGTACTGTAGCTAGCTTATTAATCCCAAGATCATTCTTGACTGCAGTAAAACAGACTCCTACCCAAACAACAGACCAATACGGCATATTTCTCCTCAACACCATGCATTTTAAGTTGGAAATGGTTTTGATTTCAATTAGCAACATTCATACATGCCAGAGTGCAAAAAACTGGTTTGTATTTCTGATGGTAGAAATCCTCTTGATGGGCTTTAGCCTACACTATCAGTTACATTATTCCACAGCGACAAACGAGGCTTTTTCCTCATCATCTAAAGCTGATGGACTTCAACAACCATGCACAGCATCACATCAGAAGAGTAGCAGGACAACTGACTTGGCAGTTTAACAACAAAGTTTTTTATGTACCATTAATAGCTTTGTATGTATATCAGTGCCCTTTCAACAACTTTTCTGTTCAGTGTGGTATTCAGAGTGTAGCTGCATGTTGCATTCTTCATAAAATAGGTTTCCAGGCCAAGGAAGTAAACTAGAACTATGTTTAAGGTATTGAGAAGCCAAAGAGGATTACAAGATCCTTCTCCAAGAGAAGCTGCCAGTGTAACCTTCCAGCACGTGAACCCTGACCCTTCAAGTTCCCACGAACATTTCTAATATTGTGCTTCCCACCCAGCCTCCCTGCCCTTTCTCTCGAAGTGCCAGACTATCAGTTTCTTAACTAGTCAAAAGACAAGCAATCTGAGATTCTTCCCTCCTACCCTGACACTTTGACTCTTCCTCTAAAGACAATTAGGAAAAAACATAGTGATACTGCAAAGACGACTACGGCACACCATTACTAACACAGTTACTTGTCCTTGGGATCCCCTGATCAAGAGTATTTCGGAAGTGCTGAGAAGAGTCCTACAGTTTAAGCCGTGCACTATTATGGCTCATAGTAATAAACTTGTCATAGTTGTCCTCACAACTTTTTTTTTTCCCTCTCTCCACAACCTAAAGAAAACCTGAGGAACCAAGAGTAAACAAGGTTTCTGTGGAGGGTGTTTTGCTTTAGGAAAGAGTCTACAACGTACAGAGCACTGGGTACCCTCCAGCAGAGCAAGTCTGATGACTTAAGAAAACTATTCAAGTGAGGTCACCTAAAAACACCTTACAAAAGATATCCAACTTTAGCCAAATTTGGGAAAATGAGCCATTATACTTGCAAATGATTGTTTCAAAGGCATCTCCCGGAACATCCCAGGATAACTTCCAGCAAAAAGAAAAAAAATAATCCTAAGAATAGCAGCAAGAGTCTACCAATCTTAAGTTATTACAAAGACCACTTCTATAGTAAAACGTTTTGAGATTTATTGGGTTTAGGGCCAGAAGGTCTGCATAAACACACTGCCTGCCTTTTACCAAGCAATACATAACATCTTTCCTGTCTTCTGGTTGAGCTAAAGCATAAGCATTTTAATGTAATTACTCAGGTGGCAGGATCTACCACATCCTCTGAACAGCTCAGTAGTTATTTTCCCCTCACTGTTTAAAACATACAACTTTGAGATCAATAGCTCTAGCCGGTACAGGTTTTTCAGCCTTAAGAAATAGCATTTCAGCAGGCACCTGTTGTTACATAGTACAAGATATTTCTTATTTTAATCCACCTTTGAAGGCAGGTACTGCCTCTCAGACAAACACCAATTTTAACAAAAGCAAGAGGCATTTGGGGGACACCCTCTGCCACTCTGACAATCTCACTCACCACACTGAAACCTGGTGTCATTTCTGCTATGCTATCATGTCTGTTTCCTACCCTTTTTGAAACAGATAAGCAAGGGCTCAGACTTGCAGAACATAAAGTGCCTCCTTGCAAGATGCCACAAGGGTAACTCCCATACATTTTAACAGAAAGGGAACGATTCTGCATTTGAGCCAGAGCTGGCCAGGCTGTGAACCGCACCAGCAGCAATCTGGCTGCCCTCAGCCAGTAGGTAATATCCTGGGACAAGAGGAACTGAGAAGTGCAAAGGGACTACAGCTGACTTACAGCGCTAATGTGGAAACAGAGTGCCTCCTTCCCTTTTTTTATGGCTGCTGATCTCCGAGGGGGAAGTTGTTCCATTGCTGCAACTCCAACTAACAGGTGACCACTTGTTCTGGTTTTCACCATTTCATCACGTTAATACTTTGAATCAAAACTATTCATCTCCCTGTTTTTCTGCAATAAAAGGACTCTTAGAGATCTTTTAAAGCCTTAAGATACTGATGGTTTTCAACGCATACTGACAATCACCCTGCCTGGTTTTGCACACTCTGGATGTCGGGAATGGGGACACACACCACAGCAGCGGAAGCCCTTCCACAGGACTGCCAGATAACCAGAAGTGACTATGGTCAAAGATTACACAGAGTTTCACAATAAAATCATGCTACTCACTATCACTGGGCATTACCGCATCAGAAAGGACTTCCTGTCATCCTCTCCCCCAAGAAATGGCCCTTAACATCTGTGACTGAACTGCCTCTTCATTAAAAATACAAGCCCATCAGGACAAGCTCATATTAGGTAAATTAAAGCACCCCACTGCTAAATTTTAGAGCTTTTTCAGTTGTTTAAATTCTAATACAGACACACAAACTGTTGAAAACCAAGAAGTATATGGATACCTGTAATTTCAAAAATAAAACCCAAGACTGAGTTTATTTCTCAACTAGAGAGCTATTTTACCTGCAAGCAGGACAGCCACCAACTACTACTACAGAAGTGGTGGTAGCAGGCTGTTGAATAATGGTGTACGTGCTCGAATAGGCTGGCTGTGATGTCGGTGGAGGAACAGCATACCCTAAAATAAGAAAAAAGCAAACTCAATCACCGCACATAGGGCACAAAGAACAATGATAATGATTTAAAAGCATGGAAACAGAACATGGAAAAAAATATATAGTCTTGGTTGAGCACTTTAAGAAGCTCTGTCAAAATCAAAGTTGGAACACACTACTCCGCACATCTAATAGCAAAGCCACTTCATAAACCCAAGTATCTAGCACAATTTAACCATCTAAAAAGGACACTGAGCTAATAATTAACTTTGAGAATTCATTTCAACGCTGTTTGAGCACTAGGAAAAAAACAGTTTAAACAAACAATGATCAGAGCTTTCACTTCTAGATGTTATGTATCAGGTATGTCCTACGCCAGGAGACAAACTAGTTGGAACAGAATCTATCTTCCTCAGGATTCCAACTTAACTTCCATATATAAAGTTTATAACTGGAGAGAGAGGTAGGAATGATTGAATGCAAGTGGAAAGGGAGCAGGTTGCACAGCACAGAAAAAAACCCCCGATTTTTCAGAAAACCCACGTTGTTAGCTAGTGAATGTGTCATTTTAACAGCTGTAGTTAGAAAACACAAGCCCTTAACTACTGCATTAATGTAATTTAAAAGAAAAAAAAAACTTTTTAAAGGGATGGTGAGATGTATGCAGTTTAATCATACAGTCAAGGTACGCACTGCCCAAGTACAACCCATTTTGAGCTTCTCTCCCAGGGCACAGTTCTCAGATTTTCTTTAATCAAGTTATGCATCTGTAAAGTCCACCAACCTCACTACTTAAACTGAAAATAATCAGTTATATTTGTATGATAGGAAACTAAGCTCCAGGTTATTAACAGGAAATAAATCCATGGCCCCAAGATTCAACCCAATGCTTGATGACTGGGGTCTGTCTGCTACGTTCAGTGAATTTTTTGTAACTTCTGAAGCATTCCCTTAACTCTACAGAGTCCTTCCTGAGAGGCTACTTCTTTCTTTGACAGAGGTTAGTATTAATTCAGTTAACAGAAGTGCTGTATCTACTCACCTGCTTAAGTCTCCCCAAGACTACTGAAGTGTATCAGAAAAAACAAACATTAACCAGAGCACAGCGAGGCGCAGGCACAGAGAAGTGCAAGCCCGGGGTCTGTCTGCCTGCTAGCGGGCTGTGCCCCTCTGCCATTGTTCTGAGGCAGAGCGCCCGCACGGCCGAGGGACGCGCGCCAACTCGGTCGCTGTTTCGGGAGGGCAAAACACGAACGCGGCGTTACACCTCAGAGGCACCTGGGGAAGGCGCGGAGAGGGAGGGGGCGCTTTCCAACACCGGGATCCCCCGCGCGCCCTCCTCCCTGCGCTGGAACCGCGACGAACCATCCCACCGCCCCGCTCCGGGCAGGAGGCTCCAGAGTTTCCCCGCTCCCCCCGGCAGCCGCTCTGCGGCGCAGGCCACGGCCCTTCGCCAGCGCCCCCCCCCCACTCCGGTCACCGGGGGCTGAGCCTCTCCACAGCCGCCCCCCTCCGGTCGGTCACCGGGGGGGGGGGGGGGGGGGGGGGGGGGGCCCCCCCCCCC